>JAJIBD010028154.1:0-103362 GCA_021461705.1 Cryptotis parvus
ACAATAAGGATCCCACAGTAAAATAAATCAGAATACAGCTGAGACCTAGACATATTTAAGGAAAAAACCACAGAGAATTTCAAAAAAGAGAACACTTTTCCATTTTTGGGAGGAGTTGGAGATGATCTCCCAAGCATGGCTCAGGAGGCCCAGAGGAGCCTTTTCCAGTGATTCTTGGCTAGTGGGCTGGTGATTCAAGCCAGATTCTGGGGATGTCAGTGCTGTTTAGGCCCTGTAGTGCTGGGAATTACTGGGTTAACTGAGTAGTGTTTGAGGAACCTCTAGGTCTACTCTTGGTGATATTCAGGGACTATGTGGTGCCAGGATCAAACTGAGTCAGATGCATACAAGTGAAATGCTTCAAACTCCATACTGTCTCTCAGTTTCCTAAAATTAAAGAAAAGTTTTTGTTCCCAAGTCATACAGGAATAAAGCATAGCTGTATATTTTCACACGCATGTGGCATTTTCACAGTAATGCCATAGTCCATTACCATCCACTATAACAAGTTATCTTCACTTTCCTTCCTACCACCATTTTAACCCAATAACTTCACTAAGAATAGAAATTCTGAGCAAAATGGAACTGTTTTTTGTGTATTACAAATGCATTGAAACAAGTTGGGTCTGGTTTGAACCTACCCTTAAGCTGCATAGATTTCTTTAAGTTTTTCAAAAAGAATGGTAATGTTATAAAATAAAAAGACATGATTATACCATAAAGGTGATTAAAGCTTAAGTGGAAAAAAATAGCAATTTTATTTATGGATCTACACCACTGAGGGTGGCACTGAAGGATTTTACTTCAATTGCCAGCAGAACGTCATGCGAGCAATTAGAATGGGAAGGAATGGGAGTGAAGATAGATGGTCAGCAACTATACCACCTCGTTTCGCTGATGACATTGTTCTAATAACACCAAACATTAGCCAAGTGGCACAAATGCTGGCTGACTTCAACCAGAATGTGGAAAGATAGGTCTACAGCTGAATCTCGACAAAACAATGATCATGAAAAATGAACTAGTTCCAGAGGCCCCATTCACTCTCAATGGAACAAACATCTCTAAATGTAGCAATTAAGTGTACCTAGGTCGAGAACTCAATATGATGAGCAACCTAAAACCTGAGCTGCGAAGGAGGGAAGAGAGTGGCATGGAATGCTACAAAAGCATCAAAGAAATAGATAAAAGGACAAAAGAACCTCCAGCTCTGGGCACATCTCTTTGACTCCACTGTTCTCCCTGCAATAACATACGCCTCAGAGACCTGGGCCCTACTAAAGCAGGATGAGAATGCTATTTGGTCTCCCAAAGAGGAATCAAAGAGTTCTGCTTGGAATATCACGCTTCACTCAAGTGAGATTAGGAATCTGGAGTTTCGACCTCCATGGATGATCGAAAGTCAGGGATCCTGTCTTGTTTGCCAAGGCACTGAAAATCAGATGGGCTGGACATGTAATGAGACTTGGGACGACCGCTGGACTAAAGCCGTCACTGACTGGATCCCACGGGATGTCAAAAGATAACGTGGCTGGGGCCGGCGATGGTCCAGTGGGTAGGGCGTTTGCCCCATGCGTCCGCCCATGCGGCCGGGTTGGATCCTCGGCATCCCCCCCAATGGTTCCCGAGCACCGCCAGGAGTAATTCCTGAGTGCAGAGCCAGGAGAAACCCCTGAGCCAGGTGTGACCAGGTGTGACCCCAAAAGAAAAAAAAAGATAACGTGCCCACCTACAAGATCATCAGATTTCTTTGTCAAGACCCTGAATGAATGGGTTGAGGCTCTTCGTATTCCTGGAGCAAGCAGATGCCATTGGGCTACTCTGGCACATGACAGGGACAAATGGAAATGTCACTGGTGCCCGCTGGAGCAAATCGATGAATAACGGGATATTAAGTGATCAAGTGATCAAGTGATCTATGTGCCACATAGACAAGAATCCTGACTAGGGAATAGCAGCAAAAATTTGAGGTCATTCACTCTGGCTCCTCATTTTGGGGGCTGAGAATTGAAGTCTTTTAAAAATGTTGATTTTGTCTACATTGGTAATTATTGTCCCTTATATTTAAAATGGAGTTTTTGCCTCCAATAACACATCACATCTAATGTGTAATTGTTTATTTTGTTTTTTGGCCACACCCAGCAGTGGGGTAAGTATGATATAGTATCACCCCTCAAATATAATTTTCTTTTTTGCCATATTTGCCATTGTCTTATGACAGTGGCCAACAAATTCTGCTCATTTATTCAATAAACATGACGGTGATGTGTGTATTCATGGAGGGTCTGTGGATAACTAGATGGAGATTCCTGAAGTTCCTTTCCTTCGAAGGGTAAAATTATTTCATGACAGCATTGACTTCCATAATAAAGACAAAAAATTAATGCAATATTATTTATATACAATATTATTTATATATAGTATAATAGTATCTCTGATTTACCTCTGTCCTTAATCATTTCCACAGTTTTCTATTTTTTTTTTTTGGATCACACCTGGCAATGCTCAGGAGTTACTCCCTGGCTCTGCACTCAGGAATTACTCCTGGTGGTGCTCGGGGGACCATATGGGATGCCGGGGATCGAACCCAGTTTGGCCGCATGCAAGGCAAAGGCCCTACCCACTGGACTACCCTCGGCCCCATTTCCATAGTTTTCTATTCCTTGCAATAGTCTACAAACATAGTTTTCTTTCCTGACTATCCTAGACTATACTTAATACTTCCTTCTTACTTTTTCATACACTTACAGTGAAAATGTCAAAATATTTTAATTAACACCTAATTTTAATTAGGGCAGGTGTCAAACAGCTTACCTCACATACAATTGAGCCCAGTTTGATCCCCAGCACTACAAGTTTGTTCTCCAAACATTGCCAGAACTGATCTCTGAGAACAGAAAATGAATAAACCCAGAACACTATTGGGTATAGTCCTAAACAAACAGATAAAATTTTATAATTCAATTATAGAATTAGTCATAATACACTAAATTACTCTTGAGTAGCAATCACCCTGCAAACTCTGTGGTTTTGCATAGCACTTTGTATTTATCTTTAATATTCTGTCTCTCATGTAGTTCAACAGGGGCCAGACTCTGTTGAGGTCTCTGAGGTATCAGCCTGGCAGGAATGCCATCTTGATATACATATCAATGGTGAAGCTCATAGCAAAATGGAAGTTTGAGATACTTTCTGAGATTCTTTAAGGCATTAAAGAGTTAAGGAGTTAAACACTATATTTAAATGCATTCATTGGGGAAAAACCCTTCACTTCTATTTACATTTTATTCCAAAAAGAAGTCATAAGACCACACCTGACTTTGAGGGAGAAGAGGAGTAAAATCCATATTTGTGTGAAGATGGAAAAGAATAATCATGAACATGTAGTTGATGACCACAATTATGTGGTACTGGGATTCTGTAGGATTCCTAGTATGTTCAACTTGCTTTACCAAATACCAAATTACAGAGAATTCTGTAATTTCTGTTCATTTTCTCTAAAACCATTATGTCAAGCAGGGGGCACAAACCCAATTGCCTTTAATTAATAGTTTGTGTTTTCTTCAGATTCTAACTTTAATGTAGATTATAGGTGTTAGAGGAATAGAAGATTCTAGACTTTTTGTTTTCCTGCTAGCAGAATCAATATGGAGTCTAAATAGGAGATATGATATCACTGAGGACTTTCATGTTTCTGAGACCTGCTCTAAATATCCCCGTGACCATCGGTCATCTAACACTTCTTTTACACATTATCATTTGTTGTACTTAAAACAGTCAAGGTGACAACTCACATTTATCAAGTATCAGGAGTACATATACAAGATGACTTTTGAGATACTTTCTGAGATTCTTTAAGGTGTCAATCAAGGAAGACGGTTGAAACACAAACTTTGAAGGTTGTTGAAATATCCATGAACCTCAAATAGCTGGGTATCCATCTCTATGACCTGGCTACATCTTGGGTTCACTTGGATGATGAACTGGGTTCATCTTGGTATAGAGGGTTCCACTCCTCTATACCCAATCTGCCTGAGTCCATCCACAAAAACCCAGTTCTTGAGCTCTCACTTCTCTTGTTTTTTAATTATTCTCCAAACTAGATGCTTTGGAGGGTTAAATTTTCAGTACTTTTAAAAACTGACTCTTAAGTTTTGGTTGAATACTTAAGGAGAATGGGATGCAGAACAGAGAGGCAAGATTACTGTTGATGGCACTCAAAATCTATGTTCTCTGGCCCTGTGTCACTTACTTATTACCAGCAAAATACTACTGGCATATGAGTATTGGTACTGTTGGCATAGAACAATTTTCCAAATTAGTGACGAAAATAACAGCCACTTTTTTATATCCAATTAGTCTCTGGGTTAGCAGGTCAGCACCACTAGTCTGACTGTTCACAGCTGCTTCCAGTTGGGCTTGTTGAGTTTCTGTTGATCTGGTAAACCAGATAAGACTACCTGGTCTTCCAGGACATGACTGCAATGGGGAATACTAGGATCTTCTCCAGGGCTGACTGCAGTCACATCTTCACATCTACTCTTACAGTTTAGCTCAGACTGTTCTCAGGCTAGTCTCTATGTGGTTTCATAACAACCACAGAGAAACAAAAGAGGAATCAGAGATATTTCAACATTTTGTAGAGCCTCTGCCTGTGGCAGGTTTTCAGTTGTTATATTGGCCAACAGAAATCACTGACTGAGCCCAGAGTCTAAGTGGATGAACGAGCAAAGTTATAGGACAAAAAAGCAGGGACAGAGAAAGGTCATTAATTGAAACCATTAATATAACCAGTCTGCCACAAACATCTGATTATCTTAAATTGTGCCACCAAAGCCCTGCAACAATCAGACCCACTGTTTCAGAAGTCAGTATATTGTGGTAGGAAATTTTAAATCTGCAACATCATGTTTAAGAAAAATATGAGGATTTTACTATGGGTAAATGGGAGGCAGCTGAAAGTTTCAGACCTCAGGTCAGGGAATGGGATCACTTGAATTCTTATTTCATCTGTTTGTGACTTTGGCCCATCTGATTTAATGGAGCCCCTCCCATTGAGTGATGAGGAGTCGGTCATTATCATAGTCATACATTTACAGAGAAACAGTGAAATGGATGTCTTTGTTCTTGCTAGGACTGAATTTACAAGGGAAGGTCAGGGAGTGCAAAGTTTTCCAAATTACGGCTTTATCCCCTAAGGAGATGCTGTCAGTTTCAGAGAGCCAAATATTGTCCGCAGTCAGAATTCAAGAGCCACTAAAATGATGTCATGCAAACAGTTTTTTATCAAGGGCTTCAGAAACCAATTTATATGCTGTGCCTTTCTGACCCTCTTTACCTTTCCAACCACAGGAGATAAATGATAAATATTATTAAAATCTTACACAGTTCTAGAGGACACTCAGAACCTTTCAACACTACATTTATACCATGTTATTAAAATCTCTGTTAATTTGGCAGAAAATGTGTGAATTTTTCAAATAGTTTTTGGAGTCTGCAAAAGCTTGGTTTAAAATGCATTCCAGGCTCCATTTTGCCGAGGCCTGGTGGACCCGCCAGGAACTGCCCGGGAACCAGTATGCAGAGCTTCCGCAAGCGGCTTGGGAGACTGGAGCCGGCTCGCGCCGAGCCCAGCTGACGATGGGATCCCGAGGAGGGGGCAGATGGGTTTTTGGGTGTTGGCCCATCGCCTCTGGGGGGTCCCGGAAGCAGCCAGATGAAACTCGCCCATCACACTAGCCACCATCTTCGCTGTCCGGACGCTGAGAAACTGACCCACGACCAGATCAACTGAGCAAGACCAGTTCGGAGCCCAGATCGCGCGACAAGCCGCCACCGCGGTCCACTAAAATAGTGAAACAGTAATGTCATTTAATGCACTGTATTCCACGAAGAGCAGGAAAGTTTGTCGGGAAGGAGATATAGAGACGAAGGAAATGACATACAGAATCTGCCAGGTGGTTGGGGTGCGGGGGGGGGGAGGGAGGTGGGGACATTGGTGATGGTAGATGGGTTTGGGTGGAGGGATGGGTGTTGGAACACTGTGGATCCAAAACTCTACATGAGCATCTTTCAATTGTATGTCTAAAATGGTGTAATGATATTTGGGGGGAAAATAATAAAATTAAAAAAAAAAAACCTTAAAAAAAAATAAAATGCATTCCTTATCTCACATGAACTGACACCTGCCTGGCAGCTAGGCGTACCACATCCACTGTGTCTCATATGCAGCTCTGGTGGCAGCCAGGCTGGTGCTTAACAAAGATGCATGATAGCTAATTGCGTTTTAGGGAATTGGTTGGTTATCCTGATGGTGCCAAGTAAATCTCAAAAGCAAAGCAATGAGCCCAACTCTGATTTACTTATGAGCTTGGAAATCATAAAACAACCTGTCCCCAGGAATGTGATGCTCCTAAGGATTTGGACTGGCACTGCAGTATAACGTGTCTACTGGTAGACTCCACAAAAATCTAGAATATATGGTGAAACCTTGGTGTTAATCATCAATTGTCATAATCCTCAAATGCACTTGCTTAGTCTTTTTCCCACAGTTTGCATCAATAGCCTTCTGAGACAAAGCCTTCATATGAGGAAGGCAGTATTTAACCTCCCTAATTAATGGTTTTGGATGAAAGAACATCTCCAAGGAATTTCAGAAGAAAGAGATTCTAAGGAGATTTATGCATCACTCTTCTGAGATACTTTGCATGCTGGTGTATAATTTGCAAGTACATAAGGAAGAAAATGCTCAGAATGTAATATTCAGAGCTCATCTATTTATGTGTATATTTATTAAGTTCTTTGTAAATCTCAATTTAGCTTAGATGTCTTTTGACTCAAAAATAAAGCTCTTCATGAGGGAGTCAGTGTGGCTGTACAACAAAAGTCACATTATCATTTGAGCACAAATATTTGCAAAACAGAACAAACTGGAAAATTGAAAGGAAAAAAAATACCCATTGGAATTTGTGACTCATTAAATTCTCATGTGCATGACATATTGTGAAAAACTGTTCAGTTCTTTTGTTCAAAGGATCTTTTCACTAGCACTCTCTTTTGATTTGGGGAATTAAATTAACACTTTTTGGGAGTGTGTGCATGCTCAAGTGTCTAATCCTACCCTACTCCTCTCTTTTATACTAGAACATGTCTCTAGAGAGTGCTATACTATGTGTGTGGGCGTGCTGCATTTAATGTTCCAACATCCAAAAACAGTACATGAAAAGGTCACAGGCCCATCTGAAGGTTTTATCTTTGGGAGATACCTCATTTTTTTCCCACTACAGCCACACCTCGTACACAGTAGGGCATGGCCCTCTAGACTAGTGATATTTGTTTCTTGAAACAACACTCCAGTGTCCACTTTCTTCTGAACTCTCTTGTTCGCTTTTTGTTATTCTGTTACTGTGTATGTGGCATTTGGGTTATTGAAGTCCTGGTTCGATAATCAGAGATTGGTGTTAAGATCTCTATCAGAAATAGCTAGTCCTCTTGCTGCATTTATCTGAAGTTTTGGAGGTTTCTGACTTTTGTGGGAGAAAATTTAGGCAGAAGTTGATACTATATGACATTCACATATCTCTCTAGGACTTCCAGGTTTCCAAAACTAGTGACATTCCTCTATGAAAAGTCCCTTGCTAATAGGCTTTGATGCCTTCTCCATAGAAAAGATCCATAATAACATTCAGTCTGGTTTATATTTTGTCAAACTAAGATTTCCATAAACTGTGTAAAAGTAATAGCCACTCTTACAATCTTTAGGAGAATACCCTTTGAGTGTTGTTTCTAGTATTCTGAGGGTCTGGAAACTGGTTTGTAAGTATAGATGGGTTTCGCTTTGTTTGATCTTAGATGTTGAGTTTCAATTTGGGAATTTGGTTTTTTTAATTGTTAATTGACAGTGTCTTCATTTATGAGTTAATATATGACTAGAAAGACTGAGATGCCTGGCTAACAAATTTTTATGCAAGTATTCAGAAAATAACTGTTTTTTGCTTGTTGCTACCCTCAGCAAAAAAAGGATTGAGGTTCAGTCATCATGCTCATTATTTTCACTGAGTTAGTCTTCTGTACTTTGTGCTCAAGTTTCCTATCTAGTATGATTTTTTCCTTTGTTTTAAATGTTAGCTTGTAGTGTATACTGTGTGGTACTACCGGATTTTTCCCCTATATTGCCTGATGTTCTTGTTGGCATAAAGCTGGGAGGTTCACATATTATGACTTTAGTAGATATAGGAAATAGACTGCTGGGTATAAAATTCTGGAACTCAAAGGAAAATAGAAACATAAAAGTTGGAGCCATCAGTTGTACATAGGATTAAAGCTATGGAAAGATAAGATCCCTCAAGGAGATAATGTGAGAAGAGGGAGAAGAAAGTTGGAATAACTCCACTTACAGTAACACTTCCCTTCTTTCCTGATGATGTTTTTTCTCAGCACCTGATCATACTCAAATGATTCATGTCTTTTCATGACAATGCTGCATCTCTGTGGCAACATTTTCTGGTTGTCTTCAAATATTTGGTTTTTCTCTTTAGAGGGTCATATCAAGGGTTTATTACTGGGTCTGTGCTCAGGGATCACGCCTAGTGGTACTCAGTGGACCGCATGGGGTGCCCAGGATCAAATTCCAGGTTGGCTGCAAGTAAAGGCAAGTATCCTGCCTGCTGTACTATTTCTTTGGTCCAGTCAAATGCTTAATTTTAAAATGTGATTGGTGATCTATCTCTTGGTAATTGCAATTACTTGAAAATGTTTTATTTTCTTTCATGTATTTTTGTCCCTAGTAATCAGTTTATTACTATGCCCTCTCCAAGAGCCTCGGTTCATCTCTCTCTTTCTTCCCTACTTTTTTGGCTGGACACAACTTCTTTTTCTCACCTGGTTAAGAAGTCCTGAAGATAGTAGTACCAGAGTCATCAGCATCTCAGGGATAGAATAGCAACTAGGTCCTACTCTGTAATTACTAGATTCCATTTTACAACTTAAGTTCAGTGGGTAGGGCATTTTCCTTGCACGTGGCCAGCCATTCCAGCCCGAGTTTGATCCCGGCATCCCATATCCCCCAAGCACCGCCAGGAGTAATCCCTGAGTGCAAAGCCAGGAGTAACCCCTGAGCATTGCTGGGTATGAGCCAAAAAAAAAAAAAAAAGTTGTAGTGATAATTCTAGGTGAATTGCTGAGTGCATTCTAGTTCAGTCACTTTTTTCAAGAAGTAATTAGGAAAGAAATTAGACCTTATACTGACTGTTGCAAGAGGTCCTGCATCACAGCCTTTCGTGAAACTTTAATGAACAGTCCAAAAAATTTTTTGAAACGAATTACTCAAGCTCAAATAACTTCCCTGACTAACCATTTTAAATGTTCCTTTTTGGGATACCACATGGCCCTGGAAGGCCCCAAGCGCTTCCAGAGTGGTCCAAGTTATCCCCAGAGCCACGAGGGCTGAGCAGCACCCCATGCTCAGGCTTTGCTTTGAACCACTGACCCAGTTGGCTGAGATTTTCTGAAAAAGACCCCCAAAGCTTCCTAAGTAGCGCTTGGGAGTCTATATTTTTTTTGTCTCCAGCAGGAAACACTTGGGACCTTCCCTTGGTAGTGGACCAGAATCATAATATTTCTTTTCTTTTTTTTTGGGGGCACACCTTGTGATGCTCCAGGTTTATTCCTGACTCTGTGCTTAGGGATCACTCTTGGCAGCACTTAGGGGACCAAATATGTGGAAGCACCAAGGATCCAACCTTAGTTGGCCACATACATCTCTCCAGCTCTCCCCCGCCATGATCCTTATCCTTGAATAGATGCATTCTTTATTATACTGCAACCCCAATTATATCTTGTCAACGGCCCTCATAGGTAAATATTTCTCAGTACCATGGTCAGCAGCATACTTGGCCCAATTTTCCTCTTCTCCCTAAGTTTTAGTTCATGCTGTACCTGGAGTCCTCGTTTCAGCTTTTGGTCTCTACTGCTTAGAGAAACTATGTGTTTGCATAGGTAATCTATATTTCCTAAACCTTTCATCAATCACTGCTTCAGATGAATCAAAAGTCTAGGGAAGTTGAGCATGAATGCTCACCTATAGTAAAGTGCCAGGTTAAATTGAGAAAACTTTAGTCTTTAATATTTATTTATGACCCATGTGATTAGTTTGTGATATACAAAGAAAAACCAGTTTTGTATTTCCAACAGGCCTTCACCTAGCATAGAGGGAAATGGACATTCTTGGAGATGGGTATCTTTGGGAAGAATTCCAGAGTGAGAGAAAATTGCTTTGGGAACATAATTTTCAAATAACTGTTTACCATAAAAAGAACCACATAGCAACAACTGACATAGTATGAAAATAACAGTGCAGTTGAGGAAAGACTGAAGAAGGTAACCATGAGATCTGTTGCAGATTCTGTAAAGAGAAAGAAATGGTCTATCCCTACTCTATAAAGGATGAAACTTGCTCTCTCACTCAGTCTCTCAGAAAGTTTAGAAGTTGTTGGTCATGAACTATGTAGTACATAAGAGAATGCATTTAACTCTGTAGCCAGTGGGGAACTTCAGGCTACTTTTAGAATTGCCCTATTGCAATCATATTTAATCTTGGGTTCATGTTTGTGTGTTAATAGAGATGTTATTTTTTTGTTAAATGATTCAAAATTAGGATTTGCTGTGTGAGTATTCTCACAAGGTTGGGAAATTTTAACTTTTGAAGACATTTGGTGATGTTTTTGAGTCAAAAGGTTTGATAAACTAATGGCATTCAGTTCTCTTTCTACATCCTAAATCAGAATATGTTCTGCTTCTTTTAAGGATGTTGCTTCTGTGTGTGAAACTTTCTATGGTGAAATAAAAATGCTGTTTTCATTTTTAGTCTCTCCCATCTCCCAAAAAGAGGGGGTAGTTCTAATTTAACTTATTGAAAATATGCTCTTTATAAAACTTAACTGATTAAAGGATGAGAGATAAGAAGTAATCTATGTAATGCATAGAGTTACCCAGCAAATTGTAATGCCTTGCCGCTGGATACGGGAGTCTATCCAAATCTCATAGAATTTTATGCACGTGGCAGCTTCCTATTGCCCGGATTCAGGCCTTCTGTGCTTTCAGTTTAAAGTGCTGCCTGCCACCCCCTGGTTCCAAGGGGTCCTCAACCATTCATCCTGCGCGTGATATTCCACTCAGCTCTGTAATTGAGCACAGTCAATGAGAACCAACTAGCAATTCTATCAAAGTCTATCCATTAGAGATGTCTAGATTGAAATTACTTACTGAGGAATTATTGATCTTTATTAATTAAAATGTTCCAGCTCTCTAAGCATCTCTAGTCTCTCACCCTGCAGCCTTCAATTGGACCACTTTCATTTGTGCCCCAGAGTGGTCTTAGCATATCTGAGTCAAGCATTTATTACTCTTATAAACTTCTTATACTGCTTATAAATGTCCTTGGTAATTTGATATGATAGAGCTTTTACAAGTTTCTATGGAAAATTTTAGGTGGAGAGAAATAATTTTTAAAGTATTTTATTATACCACCGTGAGATATACAATTAAAAGATATACAATTAAAAGTTCATATTTGGGTTTTGGTCATACAGTGTTCCAGCACCCGTCCCTCCACCAGTGCCCATCTCCCACCACCAACGTCCCGGATCCCTCCCCCTCCTCCAGCCCACCTCCATGGCAGGTTCTTTATTTCTTTCCCCTTATCTCTCTTTCTCTTTTCCTTCCTTCCAGACTATGGATTACAGAACATATATTAAAGGGTTGTCATGTGTATCTTTTTGCCTGTATTTAATGCTCAGTTCTAGGTTGGCATTAGTACCCTCGACAATTGTTAGCACATTGTTCCATTTTCTGTCTTACCTAGCCTCTGACTCCCACACGTTTATAATAATTTCCACCTTTGACAAGACCTCCTGATACATGTTTCACTTGACCTTGGATATTGATATCATAATATGTACATATATTTATGTCATGCAAATAAATGCAGTTATTCTATATCTGTGAGAGAAATAATTTTGATAGCACAATATTATAAATCTCATAAAATAATACCATTGCATTAAGTAATGCTTAAGGGACAGAAGTGATTAAAAATAGTTTTGACCAAGGCTCCTTCTTTCTTTATTTTTTTAAATTTTATTCATTTTTTCTTTTGGGGTCATATCCGACAATGCTCAGAGTTAGTCCTGGCTCTGCACTTGGACAGGAGTTAGTCCTTGGCTCTGCATCTGGACAGGAGAAAGTCCAGGATTTTCTCCTGGCAGTGCTTGGGGACCATATGGGATGCTGTGAATTGAACCCAGGTTGGCAGCATGCAAGGTAAGCACCCCTACCCTCTGTACTATCACTCTGGCCCCTCCTTAGGTCCTTTTGGAGAAATCTAAAATGGTAAGGGAGTTACAAAATAGAAGGTGAGCCCCTCTGACTTAGGTCTTACACAGTCTTATCTGGAGCTGGTTTATAAGAACTGTTTCATAACAATTACTCATGGATTAACTAGCAACAAATACCCATCTGTACCTTCCATCCTATTAGAGGTCATCTGCATCTTTACCCCTAAACTCTGCTCTTTCCTTTTCAACCATATTCTCTCTCATCACCTGTTTTTCCCTCTTTGCTGACATTTTTCCATCCACTATAAAAACACATCTAAGATATCTCATGTTTGACAACGATGAGGTACCATCTCACACCACAGAGACTGGCACACAACCAAAACAGCAAGAACAACCGGTGCTGGCGTGGATGTGGGGAAAAGGGACTCTCATCCACTGTTGGTGGGAGTGCCGACTGGTCCAGCCCTTTTGGAAAACAATTTGGGCATTCCTCTGAAAACTAGACATTGAGCTCCCATTTGATCCAGCAATAGCACTCCTGGGAATATACCTGAGAGACCGAAAAACACATAGCAGAAACACTATCTGTACTTCTTTATTCATCTCTGCGCTATTCACTATAGCTAGAATCTGGAAACAACCTAAATGCCCGAGAACAGAGGACTGGCTAAAGAAACTGTGGTTCATCTACACTATGGAATACTATGCGGCTGTCAGAAAAGATGAAATTATGAAATTTACCTGCAAATGGATGGACATGGAGTCTATCATGGTGAGTGAAATTAGTCAGAAGGAAAAGGACAGATATAGAATGACTGCATTCATTAATAGGATATAAATAGATACCAGTGTTTTACTAAATGTGTGAAATGGTAATGGCAGATTAAAACTCACCATTGAATATATACAAAGAGACTTAAGTTTTAAACTCTAAATATCTGCAGGGCTAGCCACAATGTGTAAAATAAGAGGGAGAGAGATGCAGACACAGAGAGAGAGACAGAGAGAGAAAGAGAGGAAATGGGGCTACCTGCTGTTGAGGCAGCCTGGCAGTGGGTGGGAGGGGTGGGGTACATTGGTGGTGGAAATGGGGCACTGGTGGAGAGATGGGTGCTGGTATACTGTATTACCAAGAACCAATTATGAACACCTTTGTAATTGTATGTTTCCACGGTGGTATAATAAAAAATTTAAAAAAATAAAATAACTATTAAAAAATTAAAAAATAAAATGATCCATCTGGAGCTAGAGAGATAGTATGTCAGTTCAGGCACTTGATTCACATGCAACCAACCAGTATCAATCCCTGTACCCCATACCTCTCAAACCTTCCACAAGTGATCCCTGAGCACAGAACCAGGAGTAAATTCAGTCCTACCAGATGTGAATAAAAATCAATAAAATTATCCATCTGCTTTCCTTGAGCTGCATGTATCTGTTCATGTTCGGAGAAGGGTAAAAAAAAGATATCTCATGTTTGAAAAACTTTCACCAGACACCTTCCAACTACCCCCAGAAATAGCTTTATTTGGGGTGGGGTGTTGCAGAACACCCTAAAAGCCTAGGCCTCTGCATCTGCCCGGATTGCCTCCTGCAGGTCACTTCATAGATAGGGGGTTGTCTGAATGTGGCAGTCATATCTGACCATGTATTCTGTACTGCCTGGTATAAATATTCTCTCATGCTACCACAATCATCGTGGGACTAACTAGATCTTACCAGCATCTTTGCCTGGCCACGTGGGACCCCTAAGTAATTAGACCAGAGAGAAATGCTGTTTGCCTCCAAACAAACAAGCATGGCTCCCTGATATACTCAAAGGCAACTAAAATACAAAACTACAATGAAGTAGAAGAGACTTGTGAAGGCTTGGAGAAATATTTAACTGGCATTAGTATTAGTCTTTGGTACAGAGACATGCCATTTCAAAAACCCCTTCTCTACCCTATAAAGGCATTTCCAGGCAGATCTTGGCTCAAAAAATTAGCATATAAAAGGGCCTAGGTGAGGTGCAGGGAAGGATTACCTAAGGGCCTTTGACCCTTCCTCTCTGCTTTCCATAACAGTGGGAGGGAGGTCTGAGTTGCAGGGGTATAATACTAGCCTGCTTCCTCTCTCACAGGGCTTCTTTTTTAGCCCTCTCTCTTTGTGAGTTCTCACTCTTCTTGGGAGTTTTGTCTTGTCTCCTCTTTACAGAGCCTTTACACGTGGTGGCCACCATCTTGGCCTACATGTGGCTGGGGTTCTAGCCTGGAATCCTAAGCACCAGGCTTTTCCTTTTTGCTGATTTGTATGCCTGAACCTGTGATAAGTAAAGCCTTTCAAAACTACATCAGCCCTCAAGCTCTACTACAGAGCAGTTGTAATTAAGACAGTGTGGTATTGGTATAGAGACAGACCCGTAGACCTATGGAATAGAACTGAGTATCCTGAAATGCACTCACAAATATACAACCACTTAATCTTCGATAAAGGAGCAAAAAATATTAAGTGGAGCAAAGAAAGCCTCTTCAACAAATGGTGCTGGGAAAACTGGGCAGCTACATGTAAAAAATGAACTTAGACCTCCTTCTAACGCCATGCACAAAAGTCAGATCAAAATGGATTCTAGATCTCGATATCAGACATGAATCTATAAGGTACATCGAAGAAAACATAGGAGAAACGCTCTATGACATCGAAACGAAAAGTATCTTTAAAGACGACACACCGCTGACCAAGCAAATGGAAGCAATGATAAACAAATGGGATTATATAAAATTGAAAAGCTTCTGCACCTCAAAAGAAACGGTGACCAAGATACAAAGACAATCCACAGAGTGGGAAAGGATATTCACCCAATACCCATCTGACAAGGGGCTTAATATCCAGGATATATCAGGCACTGGTAGCACTCCACAAGAAGAAAACAGCCAACCCCATCAAAAAATGGGGAGAAGAAATGAACAGAAGCTTCCAAAAAGAAGAAATTCGAATGGCCAAAAGGCATATGAAAAAGTGCTCTTCATCTTTGATCATCAGGGAGATGCAAATCAAAACAACAATGAGGTACCATCTCACCCCACAGAGACTGGCACACATCCAAAACAGCGAGAACAACCGGTGCTGGCGTGGATGTGGGGGAAAAAAGGGACTCTCATCCACTGCTGGGGGAGTGCCGACTGGTCCAGCCCTTTTGGAAAACAATATGGACATTCCTCCGAAAGCTAGATATTGAGCTCCCATTTGATCCAGCAATAGCACTCCTGGGAATATACCCTAGAGACCGAAAAACACATAGCAGAAACACTATCTGTACTTCTTTATTCATCTCTGCGCTATTCACTATAGCTAGAATCTGGAAACAACCTAAATGCCCGAGAACAGAGGACTGGCTAAAGAAACTGTGGTTCATCTACACTATGGAATACTATGCGGCTGTCAGAAAGGATGAAATTATGAAATTTACCTGCAAATGGATGGACATGGAGTCTATCATGCTGAGTGAAATTAGTCAGAAGGAAAAGGACAGATATAGAATGACTGCATTCATTAATAGGATATAGATACCAGTGTTTTAATAAATATGGGGAAATTGTAATGGCAGATTAAAACTCACCACTGAATATACACAAAGAGACTTAAGTGATTAACTCTAACTATCTGCAGGGCCAGCCACAATGTGTAAAATAAGAGGGAGAGAGATGCAGAGACAGAGAGAGAGAGAGAGAGAAAGAGAGGAAACTGGGGTACCTGCTATTAAGGCGGGTGGGGGATGGGAGGGGGGGGGTACATTGGTGGTGGAAATGGGGTTTTTAAAAAAAAGAAAAGAAAAAAAAATACATCAGATTCCTGAGTTTTCATCCATTCCTCGCCGGCCCGGAGGTAGACAGGAACTTCGCTTCCTGGCACTGTTGGGGACCCCGGCGGAGCTCCCGACAGTGGGGTACACACACTGATACTCAGAGCTTGCCTATGTGCTCAGGGATTACTCCTGGTGGTGTTCAGGGCTCTGTGCTCAGGGATTACTCCTGGTGGTGTTCAGGGACTTTGTGTGGTCCTGGGATTGATGCAGGTCTGCCTCCTGCAAGATAATGACTTAACCCCTTGTATCTCACTGGCCCTTAAAAATAGTTTCTGGATTGCATTATTACCTATAGACACTACCTCTGCTTCATTACCTATTATTTTATCTTTAACTATAGTTTGTGTCTCAGCACTCCCTAAACCTACTAGAAGTTTTCTTCTACTAAAACTATTCTACCTAGGAATATCAGTGTCTTCCATGTTACAGATCTGAAGGAATCTTCTTTGCCCTCACCAGACTTTAACTCTGAACCATATCATCCTTTCTAACTGCTACTGGTTGACTATATTCTTTTTCCCAAACTTTCATCTATTGATATCAGCTCTGCTGGCTCTCCTCCATTGTCACTAGACTTTCTCTCTCTCACTTCTTCTTGTATTTTTTTTTTTTTGCTTTTTTTCCTACCCAACAATGCTCAGGGGTTACTCCTGGCTCTGCAATTAGGAATTACTCCTGGCAGTGCTCTGGGGATCATATGGAATGCCAAGGATTGAACGCCAGTTCTGCCATGTGCAAGTCAAAGCCCTATCCGCTGGACTATCGCTCCAGCCTCTCTCTCTCTCTCTCTCTCTCTCTCTCTCTCTCTCTCTCTCTCTCTCTCACACACACACACACTTTTTTCTGGTATTTTCTTCCCTATCTACTTTCCATGTGAACACGCAACTTAGAGTTTAGTCCTGAGATCTATTTCTTTCTATGCATATTATTCTCTATACCTTTAATGTACTCTCAGGCTGATTATAACTATGGTCTCTCCCCATTCCCTACCCTAGCTTCTTGCTCACCTACTATTATTCCAATTTTGATTCCTAACTGTCTTCTAAAACCACTCAAACACAGAGTCTTTTATATCTTTAGGCGACTGAATTTCCAATATAGAAATCCATTCCTTCATTTCTACACAGTCATCTCGCTCTTCTCTTTTTAGTTCTTGGCTTAAATATTTCATCATTAATGGATCCTTTCTGTCATCTTCCTCTCTCCTGACTCTATATCATTTCACTTGGCCTTTCCTTCTGAATGCCTATTTATATGCCAATAGATTATTTATGTAGCTATTTACCTGTCTATTTTTGCATTTACTTAACTATTATTATGTAATTATTGTTTACTTATCTGTTTGCTTTGGCTCCTCCTCTTCATATGATTGGACACTAAGTGAGTAGAGACTTTGTCTATTTTGCTCGCCTGCATAAAGCGTATCATACAATTGATACTCTGTAAATATTTGTTGACAGAGTGTATAAATGAATCAATGAATAGATATAGACTCAGTGCCAATCTGCTATCAGTTCAGCAGCTCTTATATTGCTCAAAGAATTTTTTCCATACATATCCCTGTTATTAAAGAAAATAAGTAAGGCATTAGGTGCTCCAGCAATACATTTATATATAAATAATGAAAGCATGATATTTAGAAAAAAGTTGGCAAATGTAAGTCCAGTTAAATTCTGGCACAGAAAATGTACCAATGGAGACAGGTAGTTGATACCTGAAAAGAGAATTCCTGACAATTCATATTATAGATGTCTAGTAATAAGCAAACAGTTCTTAGCAAAAGAGATACAGCATATAAAGTTTAGTAGATTGAGGAAGATAAACTTTTAGCCAGCCTTGTTTCAGTCTCTTTATTATGAAGAATATTGACCATAAAATTCAATTTTATTTGACCGGTCATATCATCAAGGAGTAGCCTTGTAAATGTCTCTAGACAATCAATCACATTTATGATAAATTAGGCTTCTGCTACAAAATTCTCTAAGGTAAACAAATGCCAAGTAAAGATTGTGCTTTCCTTCCTTCCCTTTGGTCTATAAATGCAACTCAATAAAATTCAGTCACATTACTGAACTAAACCCAAATTGTATGTTGATACTGGATATTTATAGCATTGTCATTGAAATAGTTCTTAAATGAAATGAATTTTTAATGATTTATTTTAAACACCATGATTTATAAAAGTACAATCTTTTTTTTTGGCTACTTTACTACATAATTTTATTCTTTTTTTCAAGTATTTTATTTTACCACTGTGAGATATACAATTACAAAGGTATAGAATTAAAAAGTTCATATTTGGGTTTTGGTCATACAGTGTTCCAGCACCCATCCCTCCACCAGTGCCCATCTTCCACCACCAACGTCCCAGGTTCCCTCCCCCCCTCCCCCAGCCCTCCTCCATGGCAGGTTCTTTATTTCTTTCCCTTACTCTTTCTTTCTCTTTTCCTTCCCTTCCAGACTATGGATTACAGAACATATATTAAAGGGTTGTCATGTGTATCTTTTTTGCCTGTATTTAATGCTCAGTTCTAGGTTGGTATTAGTACCTTCGACAATTGTTAGCACACTGAAATGAAATGAATTTGATCAAAATGATGCTATCTATTTAAAATAGTTACATTTTAAGCAGTATTACTTCAATTAAAATATAATAAAGTATATTTTAATATGCATTTTCTTATATAATGCATATATAACTTTATATGCATTATTCCATGGACTTAAAAATCATGAATGTAATGCTTTCGCTAGTTTGGATGGATTATCTACCCCCCCCCATCGCCCTGTATTTCTGGACACCACAAAACCTCCACCCAGTTAAAAATTTAATTCCAGCAGTATTTAAAAATTAAAAGTTTGGACTTCCTGGAGTTCAAAGTCGCATTTTCAGTTGCATGACATCTCAAACTCTACAACATTGATAAATCAGTGTTGTAGTGAACCAGGTTGGATGGGATGTAAAGTAGAAGGCAACCAATCTTGATTAATAATACCAATCTTGATTAAACCCAGAAGGCTTAATCTGTAATGACATATTAGTAGTCTCTTATACAAAAACTTACTGGTTCCAAGGTGAGATACAATAATCTTCACTAATTTTTTCTAAGGGAATATTTTTAATCATCATGTTAGCAAGATATTGATAACAAACAATATTAAATAAATTATTGAAGACATGCTATAGAGACAATTTAAGAGGTGGTTGGGGAAATTGGAGACAATGGTGGTGGGATTGGTGTTGGAATATTGAATGCCTATAACAAATCATCATGAACAACTTTGTGAGTTATATACCTATAACAAATCATCATGAACAACTTTGTGAGTTATATACCTATAACAAATCATCATGAACAACTTTCCTTCCTTCTTTTTCCTTCCTTCCTTCCTTCCTTCCTTCCTTCCTTCCTTCCTTCCTTCCTTCCTTCCTTCCTTCCTTCCTTCCTTCCTTCCTTCCTTCCTTCCTTCCTTCCTTCCTTCCTTCCTTCCTTCCTTCCTTCCATTAAGTTGTTATTTGTTTGGAATTGTTTAAAATATCTTTATCAATTTGAGAAGAATTAAAATCTTTACTTTGTTGTATCTTCCAATTCATGAACACTATTCTACTTGGACTGCCAAACAAAACACAAAGAACTTATGCCACAGAAATTAATTTTTTACAGCTCTACCTACTGGGTGCCCAAGGTTAAGATGCCAGTACAGTTAGTGCCTGGTATGTTAATGCATACCAGACATTAACAGGTGGATTCGATGAGATGTGCCACTCCACCTCCATACCAGGTGTAGTCAAAGAGATGTGCCGGGAGCCGGAGGTTCTTTGTCCTTTTAGTTATTTCTTCAATGCTCTTGAAGGCATTCCATGCTGCTCTCTTCCTCCTGCGCAGCTCAGGTTTTAGGTCATTCATCATGTTGACTTCTCGACCTAGATACACATCACTGCTGCATTCAGAGATGTTTGTTCCATTGAGAGTGAATGGGGCCTCTGGAACTAGTTTCATGAACATAGTTTTGTTGAGATTCAGCTGTAGACCTACCTTTACACATTCTCGGTTGAAGTCAGCCAGTATTTGTGCTGCTTGGCTAATGTTTATTAGAACAATGTCATCAGTGAAGCAGAGGTGGTATAGGTGCCAACCATTTATCTTCACTCCCATTCCTTTTTCCTCGCATCCATACCAGCATTTGTGTTCTTGCTCTTCAGGATATGTGCCAGTCTCTGTGGTGTGAGATGACATGTCATTGTTGTTTTCATTTGCATTTCCATGATGATTAGTGATAAAGAGCATTTTTTTTCATGTACCTTTTGGCCACTTGAATTTCTTATTTGAGGAAGTTTCTGTTCATTTCTTTTCCCCATTTTTTGACATGTTGAATTTTTTTCTTGTAAAGTTCTACCATTGCCTTGTATATCTTGGATATTAACCCCTTATCGTATGGGTATTGGCTGTCATATCTTGGCCACTGTCTCTTTTGAGGTTCAGAAACTTCTTAGTTGAATGTAGTCCCATTTGTTTATCTCTGCTTTCATTTGCTTGGGTAGTGGTGTTTCATCTTTGAAGATACCTTTAGCTTAAATGTTGTGGAGGGGGTTTGCCTACATTTTCTTCCATGTACCTTATAAATTCAGGCCAAATGTTGAGCTCTTCAATCCATTTTGAATTGTCTTGTGCACCAAATTAGATAGCAGTCCGAGTTCATTTTTTTTACATATGGCTGTCCTGTTTTCCTAACATCACATGTTAAAGAGGCTTTCCTTGCTCCACTTCATATTTATTGCTCCCTTATCAAAGATTATGTGATCATATATTTGAGGGTTTCTGAGAGGATATTAAGCTCTAGTCCATTGGTCTGCAGGTCTATGCTGTTTTAATTATTACCACTTTGTAGTATGGTTTGAAGCTGGGGCAGGTGATGCCTCACATCTTCTGTTTTCCAAGGATTGCTTTAGCTATTCTTCAGGGTTTATTGTTGCATATGAATTTCTGTGTGTTTGATAAATTTCTTTAAAAATTTTCATGTGTAACCTCATAGGGATGACTGCATTGAATATGTATAAATGCTTTGAGGAGTATTGCCATTTTGACAATATTAATTCTACCAATTCATGAGCAATGGATGTGTCTCCATTTCTTCACACCTTCTTTTATTTCTTGAAGTAGTGTTTTGTACAGGTCTGTTATGTCCTTAATTAAACTGATTCTGAGGTGCGTGATTTTCTGAGGCACAATTGTGTAGGAAATTGGTTTTTTTTTAAATGTCACTTTCTTCTCTCTAGTTATATGCATACAGGAACACAACAGAGTTTTCTTTAAAGAATTTTATTAGAGATAAAGATATACAGTTATACACCATGAGATATACAGTTGCAAAGATATACAGTTAAAAAGTTCATATTTGGGTTTTAGTCATATAGTGTTCCAGCACCCATCCTTCCACCAGTGCCTGACTCCCACCACCAACATCCCCGGTTCCCTCCCCCTCCCCAGCCCACCTCCATGGTAGTTTCTTTATTTCTTACCCTTTCTCTCTCTTTCTCTTTTCCTTCTCTTCCAGACTATGGATTACAGAACATACATTAAAGGGTTGTCATGTGTATCTTTTTGCCTCTATTTAATGCTCAGTTCTAGGTTGGCATTAGTATCCCTCAACAATTGTTAGCACACTGTTCCATTTTCTGTCTTACCTAGCCTCTGACTCCCACACGTTTGTGATAATTTCCACCTTTGACAAGACCTCCTGATACATGTTTCACTTGACCTTGGATACTGGTATCATAATATGTACATATATATATTTATGTCATGCAAATAAATGCAGTCATTCTGTATCTGTCTCTCTCCTTCTGGCTAATTTCACTCAACATAATCTTCTCCATGTCCATCCATTTATAGGCAAATTTCATAACTTCATTTTTCCTAACAGCTGCGTAGTATTCCATTGTGTAGATGTACCAAAGCTTTTTTATCCCGTCATCGATTCTCAGGCACTCTGATACCACAGAGTTTGGGGTATTGATTTTGTAACCTGCAACTCTACCATATAGATATATTGTTTCTGGAAGTTTTTTGGTAGAGACTTTAGTGTTCTCTAAGAATAATATCATGTCATCTGCAAATAGTGAGAGCTTGACTTCTTCTTTTCCTATCTTGATGCCCTTAATATACTTTTTAATCCCTAACTGTAATGGCAAGGACTTCCAATACTATAATAAATAGAAGTGGCGAGAGTGGGTAAACTTGTCTTGTGCCTTGTCTTAGAGGGAAGGCCTTTAATTTTCCCCCATTGAGAATAATGCTTGCTTTGGACTTGTAGTAGATGGCTTTGACTATGTTGAAGAAAGTCCTTCAATTCCCATTTTGTTGAATTTTTTATCATAAACGGGTGCTGGATTTTGTTGAATACTTTCTCTGTATCTATTGATATGATTATATGTTTTTTATTTTTTCTTTTTCTATGTATTATATTGATTGACTTGCTAATGTTAAACTCACATCCCCAAGATGAATCCTACTTTATCATGGTGTTATGATCATTTTTATGAGTCATTAGATTCTATTTACTAGTATTTTGTTGAGGGTTCTTGCATTCTGTATTTATTAGGGATATTGGCCTGTAATTTTATTTTTTTTCCTGGTGTCTCTGTTTTTGGTATCAGGATGATAAATGTCTTATAAAAACTAGCAAGATTCACAAATAGAGAGAAAGAACACTAATAATCTAAGTCAGAAATGAAAAGGGGGATATTACAACAGAAACCGCAGAAATTCAAAAGATCATCAGAGATTACTTTATCTGTATGCCATGAAACAAGAGAACCTAGAAGAATTGGATAAATTCCTGAATTTCTACTTCCCAAGATTGAACCAAGAAGACTCGGGTACCTGAACAGGCTTATCACTGTCAATAAAATTGAAAATCATAAGTCTTCCCAAAATCAAAAGCTCAAATCCAGATTGATGCACTAGTGAATTCTTCCAAATCTTTAAATAGGACCTATAGCCAGTCTTTTTCTAGCTTTTCCAGGAAATTGAAGAAACATAAATAGCTTTGAGTCTGTGTATGCTCTGATGTTCAATTGTGTTTCTTACAGGCAGCAGAATATTAGATTCAGTTTTTAATCCATTTTGCCACTCTGTGTCTCTTAATTGGTGCATTTAGGTCATTGACATTGAGAGATTCTTGCCATGGGATTTATGCCATCTTTTAGTATAAGTTTATTGTTTTTTGTGAGCTTTGTCTTGTCTTACAGTAGCTCCTTTAGACCTTCTTTAAAAGTTGATTTTGAGTCTATGAAGTTCCTGAGCTGTTGTTTATTTGTGAAGTTGTGTATCATTTCTTCAAATCTAAATGAGATTCTAGCAAGGTAAATTGTTCTTGGTGAGGCATTCATTTAATTTAGGTTTTTTTAGTATATCCTGCCACTATTTTCGGGATTGAAGGGTTTCATCTGAAAAATCTCCTGTAAATCTAAGGGGTGCTCCTTTGTATGTAATTTCCTCTTTGATCTTGTACTTACAGTATTGTCTCTGTCTATGGTATTCATAGTTCTGATTTGGGTATGTCTTGGAGTTTTATTAGGGTCTGTTTTAGCTTCTTGAATATAGATGCCTGCTTCTTCACTTCTGAGAACTTTTTGGCAATGATGTCTTTAACTGTTATTACCTCATTGGCGTTGACTCCCCTGTCCCTCTGGGACTCTTGTATTATGTTTTTATTCTTGTGTTCATGCCAGAGTTTTATTGTCCTGCCCTGAGCTATTTTGAGGGCTTTTTTCTTTCCTCTGTTGTTGCTGGAATGCTTTCTGAAGCCCATCTTTAAGATCACTTATTTTGTGTTCAGCTGTTGTCATTCTACCCTTTGAGGGTACCCATTGAGTTTTTCATTTCATCTACCTTTTTTTTAACACTCTTCTATTTGTAATTTTCTTATTTATGATCTCTTTCCTCCTGTACTTTATTGGCTGTCCATATAACAGTTTTTCTTCATATCCTCTTGTATTTTATTGGATGTTTGTTCCACTGTTTCTTTGAGTTCATTAAAAATCCTCACCATTTCATCTCTGAATTCTTTAACAGAGAGATTATGTGTGTGGTTGTTTCTTGTTGAGGATTCGGGGCTCTTCTCTTCATCCATTCCTTGTTTTGGGGATCTGTGTTGTTTCCTCATGATGCCATGGTAGTCTGGAGGTTGATCCTTCTAGAGAACCTTCAGTGTCCCCATATCCCTGCCAGATAGGACTCTGGGGGGAGCACAATAGATGGTGGTCTCCTATTTACCTTTCCTTTCAAGGGAATTAACTTCCTCTTTGGTGTTCCTGTGTGACTTCTGTGGGACTTCAGCACTGAATCAGGGAATGTGTTCCTTGGCATGAATTATTGTTGATTTTAGATTGGGATTGTATTGATTCTTGTTTTCTCTGTTATTTTTGTGAATTTTCATGACATTTTGGTATAAGAGGCCAAGATGTGGATCCAGTGCAATATGGGGCACCATGTTCCCTGTTGCTGGTCTATCTGCATAAGGGGTAGGGGTCACATGGTCCCTACCCTTACCCAGATTTTTAAAACATATACTTTTAAAAATATAGATATTTCCTCTTGCCTACGCTTTTATCTGGGCACATGGGGCTGAGGAGGGCCTCTCTGTTTGCTGTCACCTTATGCTGTGCATCTCTATAGTAGAGGTTTATCAACTTCACTGATGATTTAAAAAATGTATATTTAGTTCACTAATTTTCTTTGTTTTTCTGTTTCAGTGCCATAGATTAGTACTGCTTATTTTTCCTTCCTTTGACAAGTCTTGACCTTATTTTGCTATTCTCTTTCAGTTAGGAAAGGTAGAGACTTAGGTTGCCCATTTGAAGCCTTTTCTCAATTTTGTACATTTCCTCTAGCTCCACTTTAAAGGAATTCTATAACTTTTGGCCATTTTTGTTTTTATTCACTTTAAATTAAAAAAGAAATTCCCCTTGAGAATTCCTCTTTGAATCATGGATTGTTTATAAATGTGTTGTTTCATTTCTGTGGGTTTGAGGGACTTTTCTATTATTTTTCTACTACGTATTTCTAGTTTTATTTAATGAGATGGTTAGAGAATATGCTTGCATCAATTTGACTCTTTTAAAATTGCTAGTGTTCATAACTAAATGACAAATGTTCCATACGCCCCTAAGATGTATATTTTACTGTTAAGGAGTAAAGTATTTTATAAATATAATCCTGTTTTAGATGCTTGATGGAACTACTTATACCTTTCTGATCTTACTCATCTTTCTGATATCTTTACTGATTTTCCATCTATTTTTCCATTATCTGTAGAAGAGTGTTGAAACTTCCAAGGATAATTGTGGGTTTTACCATTTGTGTTTTTTTTTTGTAGTTTGTCCATTTTCTGCTACAGTATTTTGAGTTTGTATTGTTAACGCATCCAGATTGGTTAAAATATATTTTCCTATAGCTCACATTTTATGGTATTTTATGTTATCTTTCCATATCCTTGAGAAGTTATTTGTTCTTGTTACTATGTATAATTTTATTATAGTTGCTTAATTTATTTTTAATTCATTAGTACTCATATTACAACTTTTTCATTCATTTACTTTTAACATGTCTATAACATGTTTGAAGTAAGTTTCTTACAGTTTTTAGTATAGTATAAGAAACTGCAAGTTTCATATATAGTTTTTTTTATTTTTATTTTTACAATTACAAAGATATACAATTAAAAAAGTTTATATTTGGGTCCCTGGTCATACAGTGTTCCAGCACCCATCCCGCCACCGGTGCCCATCTCCCACCACCAACGCCCCCGGTTCCCTCCCCCACCCCAGCCCTGCTCCATGGCAGGTTCTTTATTTCTTTCCCTTTCTCTCTCTTTCTCTTTTCCTTCCCTCCAGACTATGGATTACAGAACATACATTAAAGGGTTGTCATGTGTATCTTTTTGCCTCTATTTAATTCATATATAGTTTTATCTTTTTATCTTTCTCTTCTAGGAATCTCTATTTTTTATTTTTATTCTTTTTTTTTTTGTTTTTTTTTGTTTGGGTCACACCTGGCAATGCTCAGGGGTTACTCCTGCCTTTGCACTCAGGAATTACTCCCGGAGGTGCTCAGGGGACCATATGGGGTGCCAGGGATTGAACCCGGGTTGGCCGTGTGCAAGGCAAACGCCCTACCCACTGGACTATTGCTCCAGCCCCCAGAAATCTCTATTTTTCAAATGGTATGTTAGATTATAGGAATTAAGCATATTGATATGTTTAGATTTTAAAAAATTTTTCTTTACTGAATCACAGAGAGATACATAGTTACAAGATTGTTCATGATTGTGTTTTACTCATAAAATATTCCGACACCCATCCCTTCACCAGTGTACATTTCCCACCACCAGATTTAGGACTACCATTTTATTTGTTTTGTTACCCTCTACATTTTTTTTGTTCTTTTTCATCTTTCCTGATTGTTTGGGGTTATTTGAATAACAGCGTACTTGATTTTCATTCTGAATTTTGTTTTTGAAGATGACAATCTTGTTTCTAAAAATATTGCTACAGGAAATTTTGCTTGGTGAAATTTAAAGAGTATCCATTACTTTTAATTTAATAGTGATGATGATGCAGATGATGGTGGTGATGATAGTACATGATTTATTGGCACATGATGTGTTCCTTCCATGCCTATTTAATAATCATTGCTGACAATGATTAAGAATAAGCACTTTTTTAAATAGCGAATAAAACGGAGACTGAAAGATCCTTAAGTGTCTTGCTGAAAGTCACCTTCACTGTAAGGAAGGAGTAGGAGGCCCACCTCCATCTATTTGTAAAGCCTATGTTTTTTTCCATGGCAATTTTCACAGATTTGGCATACAAATCAGAATATATGGGAAATTACCTAATGGATAAATTATCAATTCAAAACACTTTTTGTATTATGGCAGATAATCCCTTTTCCCTCTGCTTTATAGCTTTTGAAAAAGAAATTAAGAAATTATGACCAGCAAACTCACAGATCATGAACATGAGTTACAGTTCCCGATGGTTGGTTCCTGTCCATTATGGGCTCCAGCACAGTCAGTTCAGTTACACTGGATCATTCTTCCTTTCCCTTTGTTTCAGGTGATAGACTTCAGTATCTCTTGAACCTCATTGGCATATTGGGTTATACATTGATACAATGGCTTATTGTCTTTGTTTTTAGGATGATAAAACTCATAAAGAGTGAAGGTTGTATATTTGCTTTTGATGTTATTAAGTCCTAAGACTCTACAAGTGAATGTTTTATAATGTCTGTTATATTAACCAAGTGAAAATAGTGTTACCAAGAATCACTCACTCTCTGTTTGTGCTGAGTATTCAAGCTCCAAGAAGGACTACTGAGACACAACAGCAGGCCCTAAGTTCTGCTTTTTTCAGAGACATTGGTTTATGTAGTAGAGATGGCCCATTTAAGCCACGTAAAACCATGCATCCATTTCATTTTGCTGCTGGTAATCAAGAGATGGCTCATTTATCGCAAAATATATATTTTGATGTGAACATCTGAATGTGTTTTGCCCTATTTAAAAATAGTGTTTTATATGTTAACAAGGAGAAAGGAATTAAAAATTTTGTTGTGTGCTTACTATATAGATTTATTAATACTCTAAATGTATTATCCTTACTAATCCTCTTAATGAGTTTGAAAAGTAGGTATGTTTAACATCTGATTTCATATACTAAATAATTCATGTCCAGAGAGATTAAGTAATTCATGCAAGGTCACATTGGTTAGAATTGAGGAGCTGGCACCCTGTTTAAATGGTGTGACTCCAGATTCCATAAGCACTCCTAGCAAAGCTTCTGCCATTCCATCCTTTCCCTGTGCTGAGTGCCATCAGTCACATAGAAAGAGTCTATTGGACTGTAGGTGAGTGGGGGGGGTATTGGCACGTTGCTGGTAGATGTAGTAACAATTTACCCCCTAAAATAAAAGTATTTACAATCAAAACTTAATTTTTCTCAATAGATTAATAATTAGAAAATCCCCCCCTTTCCAATTATCTTAGTATCTGACTTATTTTTGCTTCTATTCCAAAATAATAAGTTAACAAAGGCAATGTATAAAGATTACAAACACAGACTATGGAGCCAGACAATTGTTTTCAAATTCTAGCTTTTCTGTCTAATTTATTAGCCCTATAATTTTGGGCAAGTTATCTGTGCTTCAGTTTCTTCATTCAATTAATATCAAAGCTTATCTCAGAGGGTATTATGAGTACTAAATAAATACTTAGAAAGTCCTTTGAACATTGTATGCTGAAAATATTATGAGCACATATGTTTTTGTCAAATATTATGTTATTTATTGGATATGAAATACTTTGCTAAGTACCACAGATATAATACCAAGTAAAAAGAATAGACTTTCTAATTTACGAATACTACATCTTAAAAATAAGATGTATTTTAAATATCAATATTTTATATTTTAAATAAGATGTATTTTTTAGGATAGTGTTCTTAAAAATAAGAACACTACATCCTAAAAATATTTTAGGCCTGTCCAGGAAGGACCCATGGGGGCGGGGCTTCACGACCTCCAACATGCTCCAGCGAAAAGGGTACTGCACAGGGGCGGCTTTTAGAATTCAGAGACAGAAACCAGGTACTGCAATACCCAGTAGCCTAAGCGGAAGACCAGAGACTGTACCAGAGACCTTGGTCACGCCCATGGCATCCTGCTTGTCAAGGTAGGAACCATGGAGGCAGGGCTTCATGGCAGTGGCCACAAGTTAATTCTCCTTTCCATATTGTGTTGAACCAATGCTTTGGACTCTAACTACTTGAACAACATTGACAATACAACATACTCCTAAAGCACAGAAAAACTGACATTTACAGAGACCTATCTGGCAGTGAGAGAGGAGCAGTGCCCCAGAAGATCCCACCTCCAGTATTATGGGGAAACAATGCAGATCCCCCTCCTTGAAGAATAGACGAAGAAAAGAGCCCCGAAGCAACAACTAGGAAATTCCCACATTCATAATCTCTCTGACAAAGAATTCAGAGAGGAAATGGTGAGGATGTTTAATGAGTTCAATGAAAAAATAGAATGAATGTCCAATAAAATACATGAGGACATAAATGAAGCAGTGGAAAGGGCAGTCAATAAATTATGGGAGGAAATGAGAGCAGAAATGAGAGCACTACAAACAGAAATATCATCAATTAAAAACTCGGTAGATGAAATGCAAATGCAAATGGGACTTTCAACAGCAGCATGACAGCAGTGGAAGACAGAATCAGTGAGAATGAGGATGACTGCAGAAGGCACTCAGGCAAATACACAAGATGAAAAAGACCAGAAAATGCAGAAAATGGATCAGAGGCAGAACAGAGAACATTGGGATGAATCCAAGAGGAACAACATAAGAACCATGGGGAGTCCCAGAGGGACAGGAAGGCAACCCCAAGGAAATAGGAACAGTTAAAGACATCCTTGCTGAAAAATTCCTAGAGTTAAAAGACGCAGGCATCTAGATCCAAGAAGTCCAAAGGGTACAGCACAACGAGACTCCAATAAAAAGACTCCAAGACATAACCAGTCAGAATAATTGATGCCATAGATACACAATTCTTCAAATGGCAAGATCAAAGAAGGAAATTGCATACAAAAGGAGCATCCATTCGACTTTCAGGAGACCTATCAATAGACACCCTCCAAGCTCAAAGGCAGTGGTGGGATATAGTGAAAAAAACTCAATGAAATGAATGCCTCACCAAGAATTCTTTACCAGGCTAGACTCTAATTCATATTTGAAGAACAGATACACAGCTTCTTGGATAAGCAGCAGCTCAGGAACTTCGTAGACTCAAAACCAATCTTAAAAAGAAGGGCTCTAAAAAGTTACTCTACGACGAGACAAAACCCAAAAAGAACAGCAAACTTACATAGAAACAGGGCACAAAATTCCATGACAATAATCTCTCTCAGTGTCAACAGTCTAAATGCACCAGTTAAGAGACACGAAGTGACAAAATGTATCAAAAAATTGAATCCAACATTCTGCTGCCTTCAAGAAACACGTCTAAACAATCGGAGCAAAGACAGGCTCAAAGTAAAAGACTGGAAAGCAATCCTTCACTCAAACAACCCCTCCAAAAAGGCCAGGGTGGCCATACTGGTATCAAACAATGTAGACTTCAGGCTGAAGAAGGTCAGAAGGGACAGTGAATGCCACTTCTTAATAATAAAGGTATATATATATATATATATATACATATATATATATATATATATATATATATACCAGGAAGAAATTACACTCCTAAACATATATGCACCCAATGAGGGGCCAGCAAAATAACTAAAATGACTGCTAACAGACTTCAAAGAAGACATTGACGGCAACACAATTGTAGTTGGTGACTTTGAAACTGCTCTATCAACTCCTGATAGACCAATAAGACTAAAATTCAGCAAGGAAATACTGGCCCTAAAGGAAGAAATGGAAAAAAGAGGGCTAGTAGTTATATAAAGAACATTTCATCCCCCCCAAAAAAGCCGAATACAAATTTTTTCTCCAGCATACATGGAATAGACTACAAGATAGATCACATGTTGAGGCACAAAACACACCGCAATAAAATCAAGAAGATAGGAATTATGTCAACTTTTTTTCAGACCATAATGCATTGAAAAAGTTAATTGCACACAAAAACCAAGAGTCATACCAAGAAACTGGACCTATCTATCCACATTCTCAGTTGAAGTCAGCCAGCATTTGTGCCGCTTGGCTAATGTTTGGTGCTATTAAAACAATGCCATCAGCGAAACAGAGGTAGTGTAGTTGTGACCATCTATCTTCACTCCCTATAATTCTTCTTGATTATAGGGAAAAATATTCAGTATTTTGTCAATAGTTATATTTGCTGTACATTTTTGGTTTTGAAATAATGTTTCAAGTGTAGAAATTTTGACTTTGCTGAAAGTATTTTTTACTAAAAATCATGACTAAGCATTGGTCAAATGATTTTTGTGAAGGGATAGGTTTTACTATCATTAAACAGTTTTGTGTTAGAGGTGACTACAAGAATATCCTACCTATTATATAAAATTGAAAACTTCTGCACCTCAAAAGAAATGGTGACTAAGATACAAAGACAATCCACAGAGTGGGAAAGGATATTCACCCAATACCCATCTGACAAGGGGCTAATATACTAGGATATATCAGGCACTGGTAGCCCTTCACAAGAAAAAACAGCCAACCCCATCATAAAATGGGGAGAAGAAAAGAACAGAAGCTTCCAAAAAAGAAGAAATTCGAATGGCCAAAAGGCATATGAAAAACTCTTCATCTTTAATCATCAGGGAGTTGCAAATCAAAACAACAATGAGGTACCATCTCACACCATAGAGACTGGCACACATCCAAACAGCAAGAACAACCGGTGCTGGCGTGGCTGTGGGGAAAATGGGACACTCATCCACTGTTGGTGGGAGTGCCGACTGGTCCAGCCCTTTTGGAAAACAATATGGGCATTCCTCTGAAAACTAGACATTGAGCTCCCATTTGGTCCAGCAATAGTACTCCTGGGAATATACCCGGAGACCGAAAAACACATAGCAGAAACACTATCTGTACTTCTTTATTCATCTCTGTGCTATTCACAATAGCTAGTATCTGGAAACAACCTAAATGCCTGAGAACAGAGGACTGGCTAAAGAAACTGTGGTACATCTACACTATGGAATACTATGCAGCTGTCAGAGAAGACGAAATTATGAAATTTACCTGCAAATGGATGGATACGGAGACTATCATGCTGAGTGAAATTAGTCAGAAGGAAAAGGACAGATATAGAATGACTGCATTCATTAATAGGATATAAATAGATACCAGTGTTTTACTAAGTGTAGGAAATGGTAATGGAAGACTAAAACTCAACATTGAATATACACAAAGAGACTTAAGTAATAAACTCTAAATATCTGCAGGGCTAGCCACAATGTGTAAAACAAGAGGGAGAGAGATGCAGAGACAGAGAGAGAGACAGAGACAGAGAGAGAAAGAGAGGAACCTGCTATTGAGGCAGCCTGGGGGTGGGCGGGGGGGGGGTGGGGTACATTAGTGGTGGAAATGGGGCACTGGTGGAGGGATGGGTACTAGAACACTGTATTCCAAGAACACCTTTGTAATTGTATGTCTCATGGTGGTATAATAAAAAAAATTTTTAAAAAAAAAAAAAAAAGCACAAAAAAGAGGTGTAGTTTATATAAACAATGGAATAGTTTGCAGCTGCCAGGAACAATGGACTCAAGCAATTTACTGCTACTTAGATGGAACTGGAGGCTGTCATATTAGGTGAAGTTGGAAGAAGAAGGCCAAATTATGGATGACCTCACTTATCTGTGGTCTATAAAATAATAGGACAAGAAAATTCAAGGTATCAAAGGGAACAGGTCACCTAGAATATAACTTCGGCTCTAGAGTTTGGTAATAAGGACAGGGAAGGGAAGAAATCTATGGGGGTGGTTAATAAAAGGTAGATAGAAGGTTGGAGGGGCAGGGGGCAGGGACCTTGGGCACAGTGGTGGTGTCGAGATATATATATATATATATATATATACATATATATGTATATATATGTGTATATATATACATACATATATATATTTATATAAACCACTTAGATGACCAACAAAACAAAAGTCATCAGAAAAATGTGCCTGTCAAGGAGGCAGGCTAGGGGGTGGGAGGGGACATGAGGGCACTGGTGCAGGGATTGGTGTTGGAACATTGTATATATGGAATAATTCTGTAAATCATGGAATCTTAAATAAATTAGTCAATGGAATTTAAAAAAAAGAATATCCCACCTGCATGGCAGAGCCTGGCAAGCTACGCATGTCGTATTTGATATGACAAATACCAGTAACAATTATAGACCTCATTCCCATGATCTGATGGTATGGTTTGAGGCTCTTTATGTTCCTGGAGCTAGTAGATGCCCTTGGGCTCTACTTGCATGAGACAGGACATATGGAGATGCCCACTCCATATGGTGCCCACTCGAGCTAATCGATGATAAATGGGAAGACAGTGATACAAGTAAGGCCCTCAGCCAATCATTTTTTAAATCACTTTCCCTGAAAAATAGATCCAAGCAGTGATCTCATGGGACATGGCCCAAAATTCCTATATTTGAGCAGTCAAATTCCTATATTTGACTAACTGTTGCAGGACTCCTCTAAGGGCCGCTGCATCTGCTCTAAATTGCCGCCTGCAAATCACTTGTAGATAAGGGGGTAGTCTAAATGTGGCAGTTTATTTGACCATGTATGCTGTACTAGCTGGTATAAATATTCTCCCAAGCTACCACAATCGTCGTGGGACTAGCTAGATCTCACCAGCATATTTGCCTGGCCATGTAGGACCCCTAAGTAATTAGACCAGAGAGAAATGCTGTTTGCTTCCAAGCAAACAAGCATGGCTCCCTGATATACTCAAAGGCAACTAAAATACAAAACTACAATGAAGTAGAAGAGACTTGTGAAGGCTTGGAGAAATATTTAACTGGCATTAGTATTAGTCTTTGGTACAGAGACATGCCATCTCAGAAACCCCCTTCTTTACCCTATAAAGGCATTTCCAGGCAGATCTTGGCTCAAAACATTAGCATATAAAGGGCCTAGGTGAGGTGCAGGGAGGGGATTACCTAAGGGCATTTGACCCTCCCTGCTTTCCATAACAGTGGGAGGAAGGTCTGAGTTGCAGGGGGTATAAACTAGCCTGTTTCCTCTCACTGCTTCTTTTTGGGCTCTCTCTCTCTCTTTGTGAGCGCTCACCCTTCTTGGAAGTCTTGTCTTCTCCTTTTACAAGGCCTTTACACGTGGTGGTCGCCATCTTGGCCTACACGTGGCTGGGGTTCCTAGCCTGGAATCCTAAGCACCGGGCTTTTCCTTTTGCTGATTTGTATGCCTGAACCTGTGATAAGTAAAGCCTTTTAAAACTGCATCGGATTCCTGAGTTTTCATCCATTCCTCGCCGGCTTCGGAGGTAGAAGGGAACTTCGCTTCCCGGTACTGTCGGGGACCCCGGCGGAGCTCCCTGACAACTAACCAGGTTCTTCTTTCCTAGACTTTAAAGGACCCATCTATTTTTCATATTTGTGGAGGAATGCATAAGCCTTGATTTATTAAAATGAAGATAGTTTACTTACTTAGACCCTCCCAGGTGTTTCTCTCCATTCTGACTTCTGCTTGGGAAATCTGTCTGGTTCACAACTGTGGGAAACCTGTGGTCCCAGTCCATGGCACTGTAACCTCCATGCAGACTAGTCACCCTGCTTATACTGAAATGATCACTTCTGGCTATACTGGGGGACCATGCGAGGTGTTGAGGATTAAGCATGGTTAGCTGTGTGCAAAAGCAAGCCCCAGTACTATTTCTTTGGTCCTTGATAGCATCTTAATTATTATATTTATTTATTTTGGGTTTGGGGTCCACATTTGGCTATTCATAGGGCTTTCAAGAGAATTGCTGAGTGATGAAACTTTAGGGGTTTAATACAGAACTCCTGGGTTAGAATCCTGCTGTATTGTTTATTACCACAGGGACTTTGGGGAAATTCTATTACTGTTGGATGTCCAGGCCTAGCTAGCTTGGGATCTCTGCTATTTTAATTCAGTTTAAGTTATTTACACTTTCTTAAGCCAGGGTTCATGCTAATGTAGATCTCTCTGTGTAAACACTGATGGTGGGTGTGGCAGTTTAAGAGTCATTTTGATTCTGAGTCAGTAACTTCTGAGATATTACTATGATCTCTATTATGATTTCAATTTATCTAGATTAGGCACAATTCCTCTTAATACCCACTGGTCCCAGCCTGGGACAGTTTGAATTTACCAGGAGACAACTACCCTGGCTATGTTGAGACTACTGTTTTAAATCAAAGGAATATTCATTCTAGTTTGCCCACAAGCAGGTGAATGTGATCCTTTCAGTAAACAGAGGACACTCAGAATCACCTTGGTGCAGAACAGAAAATAGACGGACCTTATGGGTACCAACCAGATTGCATGAAACCCATAATTATGATGTGTTTATCCCCAAGAAAATTATATCCATTGAGATGTATTTATTTATACCAGTTCTCTCTCTCATGCTACTCTCACCCCACTCTCTCTCTCTCTCTCTCTCTCTCTCTCTCTCTCTCTCCTCTCCCCAGTGTTTTGACATAAGAGATAATCTTGGAGAAAGGGACTAGTCCCTGGCATGATCATTTGTTTAGACCTGAAACAAGTGTGAAAACACCCTAGGGTGGTAATACTCTACTTCTACACCTAGAAGCTGATTCATTTATCTTTTTTTGACATTATCCTTTTTGAAAATAGGATATTACTTTTAGATATATAAGGGGACTGACTTGAGATACTGAGATTCACTTTGGTGTGAGACTTGGGCCTAAGTGCATGGTCTAAGTTTTCACCAAGAGCTGGAAGTCTGGGGAATCCCCTTATCTTGGATTGCAATAGCAGAGCTTGTTTTATTGGTAATTAGTAAAAGCCGTTTGGAATTGCACATGACTCCTGAGTTTTCATCCATTCCCTGCCGGCCTCAGAGGTAGAAGGGAACTCATTTCCTGATATTGTTGGGGACCCCAACAGCTCCCTGACATATTACCACTATTTTCTCACGTTTATCTTTGTCAAATGTCAATGATGTTAATTTATGTTTTATATTGTAGTTATGATGATGAAAACTGCAGATACAAAGCACTGAGAAAAGTGCACACAGTGAGGACGTATTGAGTGCATCACCGTCATCACTAATATCATCTTCCTTGTAAATCTTCATGACCGTCATTGTGATACACTCGTTGGGTTGCAGGAGAATCACTGGATCCATATTCACCATAAGGCTCTCTCTCTTCCTCGCCACTTTCACATTCTCTCCTTTGCACTGGCATGTAAGCATCGGGATGGGTGGGTGTCCTCAGTCAGGCCCATAGTTCCCTCTTTCTGGAATGCAGCTATGTACATTCCCTTTTGGCTCCCCCAGCTCAGCATTGGATTCGAGAGCCACTGCTCAGATCCCTGTCAGGGCTGCTTCTGTACAGCGTTCACACAGCATCTTAGAGGCTAAGTGCAACAAGTCAACCAACCAGTGAGAGTGCCCAGACAATGAGCATCCTCTGTTGCTGCCTGTCTTCCATCTGTCCCCTCTCCTTCCTCAGAGTGGGTCAATCCTGTGCTTAGCTCTCAGATTCTGGGTCTCCCTAACCCTTGGGGGTATGGAATGTGTGAAGGCTGGGGTGTGAGAGGGCCTGTTTCTGCTACCACATCCCCTGCCTTGTTTACTCCTTGCTTCCTCTGCAGGTTTTTCTCTCCAAACAACCAATCCAGGCTCACTACCTTTGGCACTGACAGAGAGACTTGAATTTCTCTGCATCAATGCAGAATGTGCTGCCTGCTCTTGTGTGGCTTGAGAGCATTTCCCAGGCCCTTTCAGGTCCTCTCAACTCTATAGCCAGCAATTTCGTAAGTCGGCTGTGCACACATCTTGAGTCTTGCTAGATCCTGGTTGAATGCTTTTATAGAATTTCAATATTTATTAAATGGATGTGTGAATAAATGGTGAATGTCTTGAATGCATAGGGGAAGGTGTTGCACTAACCTGAATTGGATTCCCGAAGCCTCCCATGGAGCCTGCCTTCTGCTGGAAGATTCCCATACGCTATGGAGCACTTAGCAGCTGATTCTCTAACTCTGCCTTTATACCAGCTTCAGTTTGCAATATTTATTGGGAAATCACTTTAGACACTTATAGCCAGAGATCATCATGACAAACCATTTCCTTGAAATACACAGTGAAATATTTTTAAGGGCGTTAAATGAAATAATCCAGATGTTTGTGTGGTCTCCTGGACCCACAGCCACACTCAGTCCCTGGGGCCTAAATACAGATTTCTGAATATGGATTGTGTTCTCAGTCTCTTCCATGCACTAAAGCAGCTGCTAAGTAACACATGTTCATATATGGGGGCTTCACAAATGCTACCAAGGACAGGAAGGGGAGGAATTGATGACTGTGTTTTCAGTAGGTTAAATGAGATAAGAAAGGCAGTGCTGGCACACAAAGCAGTCAGGAGTTTCTCAGTTAAAGTGCCGGACACTATGACCAAGAGCAGTTGCCAAAAATACCACCAAGGGGTGGGGTGTAGGAAAATAGATGCCCAGGAGTTAGTACCAGGCAACATGGCAACCATAATTTCTTTGAAGGTAAGAATGAGGAAAATTAATGCTAAAAAAGAAAATCACTTTAATAAAGATGCAAGGAGTATAATAGAGGAGTTAGGAGACCTTTTGCAAAGACAATGTGCTTCTGATATGCATGTTTAAAAACACAAATTCCAAATGCATATGCACTCACCTTGGAAAATTTTCCACTTTGAATCAAATCAGTTGGTCTCAAGCTGTTGTTCCAAAAATCGAGATACACCAAAACATCTCAATTAAGTTGTCAGTGGAAAATTGTGATTATATTCTAATGTAATTATTCCAGAGGTTTCTGGGTAAGTGCAGAAATCCCCACTGACACATTTAAGTTATGAAGCATGAACTACAGGGCTCTGTGATTCTGTCTTGGCTGTGAAATAGCATCTGTGATGTTATCAAGATGCCTAAGCTTGTGGGACTCATGGAAGAAAACTTTGATTAACTCCGAGAACAGGACCTTTTCCCCAGCATACCATTCCTTGGCTTCTTAATACCATGGTTTCTTTGCTTTTATTATTAAAAATAAAAATATTGGTTTTGACCAGCCTTAACCTAAGTTATCAGTGTTGGTTCTAGTAATGCCATTTCAAAGTACTGCTTTATTCATTTTAATTCTGGATGTGCCTATCTTTTTATAACTTGAATATATAAGCTTGGAGATAGACTTGTATATGGTGCCTGATTATTATCTTTTATTCCTGGGTGAATATAATGCTGTTTCTTATGCAGCTTGTGAGCAGGAGTGGGAATCTCAGTAGAAGAAAAATGCAGCATAATCTTAGAAGCCAACCAAGCTGAGAAAGAGATTTGGACAGCTGACATCTTTACCACCCCCAAAAAAAAAACCCTCAATCACATAACATTTTGTTGTTGGAGGTCCTAAGGTCTTACACGTGCTAAGCTATATCCTCATCCCTAAATAAACTTTTATTTTCTTTAATTAAAAAAGACCAAATTGGGACCAAAGAATAGTATAGGTTTAGAAGCTAGCCTTGCATCCTGCCAACCACAAGTCAAATCCCTACACCACATATGGTCCTTTCTGAGAGCTTCCAGGTGTGGCCCAAACCCCTACTCCCATGGTTGATATGAAAAATATTTCACATTTTGAGTGTAGCAACACGGGGGAGCTTTAATATAACACTATCTTCTACATCACTAACATATCGTCACCCTCCAAACTTTCCTCTCATCCTGTGATTATTATGGTTGTGCTGTTGTAAGAGATGTAAGGTGTATGATCTGAAAAAAGTTTTAACTCAAAATACACTGTGGGCAATTGGTTGTTTGCTATGCTGGGTAGATCTTCAGGACAAGGTTTTATCTGAACAAGATTGAAGGAAAATCTGATGAAAGAGAAGGTTATTCAAAACCCAGAATTTGTGTTAGAGAAGCCTTTAAAGTTGGTGGGAGTGTGAGGGCTATCCATAGATGGCTTGGTAAACGGACAGTAGGACACAGTGGCTGCCACAGCTCAGAGGAGCAAGGGCTCCCAGAGACAGGGAGTTTGGTGCTGCTTCTTCCTTGGGGTTAAGAAAATAAGGTGGCATCTCTCTGCCTCTATCCAGCAAGGGGCTTGCAGGATGTTACTCTAGTAGAAATAAATATTTTCTCTTATTGCTCTATTGTTAAAATTTTATTTAGTTGCCATAAAATTACCAAGTTATTCATGATTAGATTTCAGATATACAATCAACACCAATCCTTTCACTAGTGTCTGCTTCCCTCCACCAATGCTTCCCGCCCAGGCCTCCATTTGCCTCCCACCCACAAGTCTATAACAGGTGTGTACGCATAAATATATATAATATCTATCTATCTATCTATCTATCTATCTATCTATCTATCTATCTATCTATCTATCTATCTATCTATCTATCTATCTATCTATCTATCTATCTATCTATCTATCTATCTATCTATCTATCTATCTATCTATCTATCTATCTATCCATCCATCCATCCATCCATCCATCCATCCATCCATCCATCCATCCACCATCCACCACCACCACCACCATCCACCACCACCACAACCAACCACCACCACCATCCATCACCACCACCATCCATCCATCTATCCATCTATCCATCCATCTATCTATCTATCTATCTATCTATCTATCTATCTATCTATCTATCTATCTATCTATCTATCTATCTATCTATCTATCTATCTATCTATCTATCTATCTATCTATCTATCTATCTATCTATCTATCTATCTATCTATCTATCTATCTATCTATCTATCTATCTATCTATCTATCTATCTCTATCTCTCTCTCTCTCTATCTATCTATCTATCTATCTATCTATCTATCTATCTATCTATCTATCTATCTATCTATCTATCTATCTCTATATATATATATTGCACCATGGCTTATAGTACTATTATTGGCAGGGTTTCATGCTTAACACTTTACCACCTTTCAGCTCCACCCTCTCCCTCTAGTTGAACACTTCCCTCCCCCATAGTTGTCACCCCCTTTGTACTATCCCCAATACCCCAAACCCAATGACATGCTTCCATGTTTCCTGAAGACCAGTTCTCATGTTCTTTGCTTCCATTGCCTTTAGGCTTTTGTTAATTTCACAGTTATGTTTTCTTATACCCCACATATGAAAGAGATCATTCTGTGTAGGTCTCTCTCCCTGAATAACTTCGCTCAGACTGATACTCTCCACATCTGGCCATGTAGCAGCATATTGAATGATTTTATTTTTTCACATGGCTGAATAATATTCCGTTGTGTATATGTACCATAATTTATTTATCCAGACATCTGTTCTTGCATATTTGGCTTGTTTCTAGAATTTGGCTACTTTGGATAGTGCTGCAAGGATCATAGGGATGAATATGTCTTTCTTCTTCATTTTATTTTTGGTCCCTTGGGGGCATATGCCAAGAAGTGGCATTGCTGAGTAAAATGGAAGATTCACTCCTATTCATTTTTAAGGAGAGTCCTTATTGTTTTCCAGAAATATTGGACCAATCAATATTCCCACCAACATTGATAGAGTTCCTTTTTACCAAGTTTAAGGGTTTCTTTTCCAATAGATACCCTGAACTGAGGCACTTGTCATAAAATCAATTAATCAGTAAACCTTGTTAAGTAGCTTATAAATAACTTAGAAATCCTAATTTCCTTCCTGAATTTATATATTCCTGAAGCTACACACACACACACGCACACACACACACACACACACATCTTGTGTTTTAGTGTCACAGTGTTGCTCAACATTTATTCCCAGCTTGGTGTCAGGGATCCCTCCTGGCAGTACACAGGGGACCTGAGGGATTCCAGGAATTGAGGAAGTTGACGGACAGGAGAGAAGTGCTTTACCCCTTGTCCTATCTCTATGTTCCCTATCTTTATATTTAATTTACATACACACAAATAAGTAACTTTTACTTTATTTTTTTGTAAAAGACTTTTAAAATAAATTGAGCAACAGATAAACAATGACATCAAATAATTCAGAAACATTTTTTTAGAAGTCAAGGAAAAGCAGAATTTTGAAATAAGAAGGAGTGAATTTATTAGAGGAGTGAAATTAACATGCATTTCTCCAAGTGACACTTTGCCCATCCTAGAAGTGTAGTTAGCACAAACAACTTTCTTCCTTTGGCTTTATAAGCAGAACTTAAACAGAACTGCTAATTGACAATGAAAAACAATTTATGGTACATTTTAAATTTTAATTGCTATAAGACTGGTTTGAAATAATGAGGCTCATGAAAGGATATGACCCAGACCATGAAATGTACTTATTAGAGTTGTTTGATAAATCAAGAATAGGGAGATTCTCACCTCTTAATAAGTGCAAGATACTGGCATGTAAAGCTGGGTCAGAGGTGGGGTATGTCAGGGCAGCTGCCAGCATAGAGCTCTCCTTCCCTACCTCCTTCCCTTCCTCCCCTCTCCTCCCTCCCTCTATTCCTTTTTTCTCTCTCCCTTCGTCTTGTCTCTCTTCTCCTTCCCCTCTCTCTTCCCCACTCTCTTCTGCTCTTTCTTTCCTTCCCCTGCCCCTCTCCCCGCCATGTTTCTGAATGCCCAGAAACGGAATGTTTCTGATTATCTTTTTTAATATCCAGTCTAGTATCCAGATACATTGAAATGTTTTTTAGGTCAGAAACAAGATTCCATCCATGAATTCCACCTGGGTTCTGACAGACCCAGAAGTCATAAAAAAAGAACCTGCAAATGATAGCAGTAGGGTTCTAGACTAGGACTGTCTTCCTTGGATTCATACTAGTGCAAGGACCTCACTTCGATAGTCAGCTATTTATTCTTGCTTGTTTGTCCATGACTCACCTAGCCTTGATATTTATAATGCCTAGTCCTGGGAGGGGCAGTGTGAACCCAGTAGTGAGGGCAGCAGATTCCTTAAGGGTATGCATCCTTACGGAGCTTGCAGGCAGGAAAGGAAGTGGATCAGTGCCTTGGGGTGGGGCTGTGGAGGACAATAGTAACTATCTTGGGGACATAGATGACTCCAAAGATCAACTCTGGACTCCACCGAGATGAATAGGCAGACGAGGGACACTGAAATCCTTTAAGGGAGTTATAAACCCAACTGAAAAGTATTATCCTGACTATAAATACTGTTGTTGTTTTCTCCCCCCTTATATTTAGATGCTTTTAATGTTTTATTTTATTCTTTCATTTATTTTTTATTAAATCAACATGGATACACAGTCACCAACTTGTTCATGATTGGGTTTTGGTCATACATCACCAATGTCTCCAGTTTTCCTCCTTCCACAAGTATTGTTCTTAAGAGAACTCTGTCTCAAGCACAAACCAGCTACTACATCTGAAGGAGCTATGAAGATGCTGAGTCTCGGTGAATAAACAGTTACTCTAGGAACCTTTGAGCATTTAAGAGGCTGCTGGAAGGGGAAACTCTGAGAACAAGATCTCCACAGGACACCTGCTCTTCAGAGGGTGCACCAGACAGCCACCCTAGACGTCAACAATTTCTGACCTTACCGGGATCCCAGAGGTGTCACAGAAGATGTCAGACTCTTTGCTGTGGTTGTGGGCAACCATAACACTGCTGTGTTTCCCAGTAGTCTGCCATCTTTTAGGGGATAGCTTGAACCTGGCTATATACTGTGGATGCTAGCGAGGGTGAGTTTTGCACATTTTCTGAATGAAACAAGACAGCCAATCATACTTCAGCAGACTCAGCCCAAAGAGCAGGGCTGATGTGACCTTACTAGAAGCTCCAGATGGGGTTCATAAAGCCAGGCTACGGCCATGTGTCTGCAAATTCCTCTCCTTTGTCCCCAAGTGTCATAAAGCTTCTACCCGTCTCTGCTGCATAGCCAGAAGTCTCTTAGAATTTGCTCAGTAGAGATAGGAGAAATAAGGCATTTTGCTTAAGGAAAAAAATATTATCTGTTGTGGATAATCAACATGATGTATTTTTACTGAGATTATAAAATTGAACTAAATTATAGTTTCATCATTAGCTGGTGGATAGGTCCACTCACTACCCATAAAGAAGCCATTTTCTTCATATGTATGAGTGTAGCTAAATAATGCTTAGAACCTCACTATTTGTATAATGGAATATTATATCTCTCTTTGAAATATAATTTAACTCTGTGGTTAATGATCTAGAAAAGTGTCCATGAAGCATGAGAGTGTAAAAAATTAGGTCACAAAACTGTAAATATGCTTTGATTCTATTTATGTAAAATTGTGGGAATATTCATGCATGGAAAGAAGTCTTAAAAATGTTCACGGAAATGTCAATGTGGATTAAAAAGTCACTCCCCGCTCCCACTGTCTCTTTCATGCTCTTCCAGATTATTTAAAGATACTTCTCCAGTGAGAGTGTTTTCCTTTTATTGAAGTTATTTTCATTTAAAAAAAGAAAACAAGAACAAAAATTGGTAACATTTTCCAGTTGGGTCATTATTTATAAGCTTGATCCATTTTATTTTCTTACTAAAATAGGAAGCCCTTTGAGGGATGGAATGCCAGCAGAGCAACTTATTTAAGCATTTTTTGTGTTTTCACTGAAATTCTCCTTGATAACTTTCTATGACCAAGCATACTGTCTGGCATGTAATTTCGCTGGGTGAAGAAGCCATCTTTCTTTGCCATCCTTGTGGTGTGGACAGCCCATGGAGTCCTGAGATAATTCATCCTTCCTATGTATTAGTACCTGAAAGCAAAAAGAGAGGCTGAAGGGTGTTGATATGTCTTTAACTTCTTTATTTTAGCATAGGATAACGTCTGAGTAAGTCATCAAAGAAGAGGTGAGACGTTAAGAATACTGCTTGCAGGTAAGAAATGACTCCAACTTGATATTAATTAGCCTCCTAGCCAATACATGTTCACCAGGGAGTAGGGTATTTGAGGTCAGCATCGAGTCAGGGAGTCAGGTTCTCTCTGGTGAATATTGCATTCCATGCTGTCCTCAGTGATCTAGCAAAGACCTTCTGAGAGTTGGTGTATAACATAGAGACCTACCCAATTGCAGAGTGGAATTAAATATGAATGCACCATCATTTCCCCACTTCACCAGGACTGGGTAGTCAGAAATCCATTGGCTTGAGGAGAAGAAATTCTGTGTATTATGTCCAGCTTGCCATGGATATCCCAGTGTAAAATTTCAGGACAGTGGAAGAAAACTGCTTATTAGTCTAAATGTGTTTAGAATTTCTAAATCCAGTTGACCACTTATGTTGAATTTTCTAGAAGAGTTGGGAGACTCTCGGTCCTGGTGGTATGCTGGGCATGTCTAGAATCTTCTAGAACAAATGCATGCGCATGTTGTTCCAACACTGGCCCTGTCTCATCTCCCATATTGCAACCGTCGACCTTCCCCTTTGCTTGATCATCCCAAGTACACCAGAGACACAGCCACTCTGGCCTCCTTTTCTGTTACGGACAAACATCTAAATCAAACACCACCTTCCTCTTTCCTCTGTCTGTATCTTTTCAGCTCAAGTATTGCCTCACAGATGGCCCCTTCCTATAAAGATAGTACCTCAGGGCCTAAGGAACTGACTCAACAGGCTGGAGCAAGTGCTTTGCATGCTGGAGCTCCAGGCAGCCCTGTGGTCCCAAAACACTGACCCAGTAAAAAGTAGCATCTTACTCCCTACTCATTGCTCATTTACTCCAACACCCCCTTTAAGCTCCTCTATTTTTACTTAAGGGCACTTTCTCACCTAACATAGTGCATACTTGTTTATTATTTGTCTATCCTCACAAAAATGGTAGCTCCACAAAAATAACTCTTTTGTTAGTTTTATGCAGTATAACAGATTGGCAATTAGTAAATACTCAATACCTTTTTGATGAATGAATGACAGTGTGAGCGCCATTTACATGATAGACATGATTGCAAACCATTGTGTATATTAATGATTTTGGTTAGAAACACAATCGAGGGCTCTGAGAGATAGTATAGGGGTTCAAGCACTTGCCTTGCATGCCACTGATATGAATTTGATTCTCAGGACCATGTATGGTCCCCTCCAAGATGATCCCTGACAACTACCAGATATGACTCACCCTCAACTCCTTTACCACCACCAAACGGGAAAGATACAACTGAAATCATTAGAGAAAACTTGTTCAAAAGTAGATAGAACTAGACCAACTGGCCTTTAGTTTAGAACTAGTTTTTTTTAAATTATTTTATTAAACCACCATGAGATATACAATTACAAAGATGTTCATAAGATGTTCATATTTGGGTTTTGGTCATACAGTGTTCCAGCACCCATCTCTCCACCAGTGCCCATTTCCCACCACCAATGTCCCCGATTCCCTCCCCCTCCCCCAGCCCGCCTCCATGGCAGGTTCTTTATTTCTTTCCCTTTCTCTCTATCTCTTTCTCTTTTCCTTCCCTTCCACATTGTGGATTACATTACATGCATTAAAAGGTTGTCATGTGTACCTTTTTGCCTGTATTTAATGCTCAGTTCTAGGTTGGTATTAGCACTTTCAACAATTATTAGCACACTGTAGAACTAGTTTTAAGGATAGGTTTTTCTTCAAGCTAGCTCTGTCCATAAGTGACTATGAGTCTGGTTGAGAACATTCTGTTACTGCGAGATCTGTGTGGGTGATCACTTTATACATTCACGTCTGTGCTGGGTCTCATGGATCCCTCCCAGGTGTTATGTTCAGTTTGAAGGAGCTCAAGCAGCCTCTGTTCAGAGGATGTGACACTGATTTCTCTCTGAGTGTGTCTGTACATGTCCCAATATGTCTGCATGTACTTCTGTATGTCTGTGTGGATTTGTGTATTTGTGTGATTCTGTGTATTTCTTTTTCCTTTTTTTCCTTTTGTTTATTTGCTTTTTGGATCACACCCAGCAATGCTCAGAGGTTACTCCTGACTCTGCACTCAGGAATTACTCCTGGTAGTGCTAAGGGGACCATATGGGATACCGAAGATCCCTCATGCAAGGTATCACTCCGGCCCGTGATTCTTTTTCTTTTGGGTAGTGATTACACTTGGCAGTGCTCAGGGCTTTGTGCTCAAGGATTTTTCCTGGTGGGGCTCAGCAGACCATTGGAGGTGTCAAGGATTAAACCAAAGCATACAAAGCAAATGCCTTACCCACTGTACTATCTGTACAATCTCTGGTGTGTCTCTGCCTATTTATCTCTATGTGTGTCACACTAAGGTCCCTTGTATGAAAGGGTGTAGTCTCAGCACCCCTGTATCACCTCCCTTTGAATTATTAATCTAATTGTACCCTTCATTATTATGTGAATGAAAGTTCTAAATATTTACAACTCTGCCCCTGTTTTTAATCTTAGCAGAGAAAACACTTAGACTTTTGACCAGCAAGCTTGAAGTCGGATAATTCTGCAATGTTTGCACATTTGTATTATTTGCCTATTTACAACTCTATAATATAACCTGGTGGTCTTCTAACTCTTTTCTGTGTATTTCTTTGGAAACTTCTGGAAAGCTCCTTTTCAAGTTGCTATCAGGTGTTTTAAATCTGAATTAAATTGTTGCAAAGCATGTAATTTCTGCCATATTGTAAATATTGACATTTTAGAACAAAATTGTAGGAGTGCTCTTTTAAATTTACCCAGTGGAACCTAAATACCATAGTGATTTAATATTTGCGGTTCAAAAAACACATAAACAAGCTTTTTTTTAACAGTGAAAGTTTGACAATGTTTCTTTTCCTGCTTGAAATTACATTTCCATTTCACTTCTCCTGCATAACTATCCTAATGTGATATATTTGTATGCTTGAAAGTCATCTATTAATCATCCTCTCACTCTCTTAACAAAAATATGTGTACACATGGAAAGTTTTAAATCATTAATTTATTTGATCACTGTAACACTCTGTTAGAAAATGTGCTTTGGATTAAATTCTCCTTAAAGTTAGTGCACAATTGATTCATCAAAGTTCTATATATGTATACAGATATACCACATGCTTTTGTTAATTTTATTGTTAAGCAGAAATAATTGTGCTGGAAATGTATCTTGAAAGAAATGGAATGAATATTTGTTATGGGAATTCCAGAGGATTTTTGGACCTTTAAAGGATCCTTTTGTTTCTTGTTCAGAAGGATTCTGGTCCTTATGAAAAAGCCTCTTAATAAGAGTTGAGCTGGTTTCTGTTCTCTTGCTTATATAACGGAGGAGGCAGATAGGGGGTGTAGTCAACATAACACTGATTCCTTTTATCCCTCTCCGGATCTGGATGCCTCAGAAAATGAACCTTTTCTAGAAGTTTGAAGGCTGCTCTCCCTGGAGAACTGAACCCCAAGCCTACCTTCTCTCTTTATTTGATTCTAAATATCTCATAAACTTCTCAGGTAGAAACTAGACTCTTAATCCTGATCATAGTATTTTATACAATATAGTGTCACACAGAAGTTGAGTTATAATGCTATACACCTGAAACCCACATAATTGGGGGTGGGGAGCTCCCAAGAAGCACTGAATGGGTTCTGGGGATGCCCCCAGGTAGGTGAATATCACCTACCTGGTGATATTCAGCCAACCAGGCTGGTTGGTTCAATGGCAAGACCCAAGGATGTGGAGCCACTCAGATCCTGCTGTTCTGGCAACCCTAGGGCCAGTCTGGTGATGCCATGACCTCCAGGGATGACAGCCAAGCACGGCTGCAGCTTAAGCCAAACTATCTCACATGCAAAGCGTGTGCTCCTGAACCTTTGCTAGTTCCTCTGGGAATATGTAATATTTAAACCAATTTTATTTCAATAAGAAAAACATTCTTTATGTCTCCAGGCTTTGAAAACAGCAAGAAAAGACTAATCTTTAAAAAATCCTTGCTTTCAAAACATTGATGATGTTGCCCTGTGCCACAGAGTTAAGGAAATGGGATGTCAACAACTTTGCAGAGTGTGATATCAATTGGCGACTGAACAGGAATTTGAATCCTGGTCTGAAATATTTCCTCTTACAGGGTGGTGGTTTCTAAACCAGTAAGTGAAGGTTAACATCAGTCTCAAAATGGTTGAGCCCTCCTGAGTGCCTCCACCAGTGAGGCTGGAGGAGTAATCAGAATCTTCCTTTTCTCCCTTCCTCCTTTCCTTCCTCTCTCCCTCCCAATCAACAGGGATAGCTGAAAGGAGCAGGAAACACTTTCCTTCTGGCAGTTTCTGTGCAAGCCTGCTTTAAAGACTCTTCTCCAAGACTGACTTCCTGTGATAAACTCTGTAGGCCTCGAAAGTGGGTTTGGACAAATAATGGATGCTCTTGTTTTTCTGTGGAAGAAAATTCATATCTATGTATGTATATATACATATATATGAGAGAGAGAGAAGAGACAAAAGGATAGATGACATCAAATGTGGTAAAACTCTTGGTCCTGGATTATAGAATGAGAATTCCAAGGAAGATAAAAGTGAGGAGAAGAATCAGAAGGCAGGCTAGTGTTGGACATAAGGACTTTGGTCAAGATCTTGGACAATTTGGTGTTAGAGCCATACATCAGATAACTGTACATCAGAATCATGGGAGTCAGCATTATAATAAACATGTGACCCAAACTATAATAAAATTGTAAAAAGGAATTCTGCAAGCAGACAAGGTGATGAGTGGGAGGGAGCCTTGAGACATTGGTGGAGTCACAACACTAGTGGTGAACTTGGGGTTGAAACATTGTGTATCAGAAATGATTGCTAATAGCATGGAGCTGAAATAAAGAAGAAAAGAAAGAAAGAACTTGTAGGATGTCAATGCAAGGTTTTGGAGTGACCAGGTGCCATCTTCCAGAATGGAGAATGGGAACTGCCATGGGCCCATATTTGTACTAAGTCATCACTTAGCAAGACTGCCTCTTCCTTACCCTCACTCCAAGTGGTTTTCCTTATTCTGCATTTGTCCTTACTTTGATAGTCCCCAAGACTAGCAGTCCATTTCCCAGGCAGTGGGACACAGGGGTGATTGAAATTTCTTTTTGGGTGAAAATACCTGGAGGAAAAATCTGAAATTTTCAGCCATCCCCTGCTTCTGAGTCTAGCTGTGGGCCTCCCTGTGGCTTTGTTGTGCTCTGCTGAGAGAACTGGGTGAAAGCATGCTTCCTTCCAGCTTGGTGCTTCTAGAGTTGGCTTTCTCAGCCTGCAGGCTGGAGGGCTTTACCACAAAGTCACAGGTGCGAACCAATTTATTACAGGGTTGTCCCTTTAAGTGAAAGCAAGTTTTATTCCCACTTGCCAAGAGAACCAGGTAGATGGCAATTGAATTATTAAATTTCTCTCTAAAAAATCATGTCAAGATTTTAAAAAAAGTCTTAAGAGTCTTTGGGGACATCCATAATGGAAGCAGAAACAGGGCAATAAACATTGGACTCCATTTCTTGCCTGGATAGGTTATCGCTTGTCTGTTGCTCACTCTTGTTTACTCATTTTCTTGGTACTTGAGAATCTGAGTGAGTCTACCAGGATTTCCACTAGGTTGGAGCTAAGGAGCCTGAGCCTTCCGGGTCCTCCAGCAGAATGCTGGGTCTCCCCCCCCTCATCAACTCAGTATTATTCTCTCTCTCTCTCTCTCTCTCTCTCTCTCTCTCTCTCTCTCTCTCTCTCTCTCTGCCAACACTGGCAAGTGTTTTATGTGAAATACTTAGGAGATTTTTATACTCTTAAATACACTCTCTCCACAACTCATAAAGACTGCAGAAAGTTACAGTAATGGTCTGGCAGTAATCATTCGGTAAGGCGAAGTTTCCAGTGTAGAAATTTCTTCTCCTTAACTTAGCCTGAGTAGAAGGCTCATAAATTCTCATATAATTTCCTAACACTAAGATGTGACAGAGACATAAAATATTCCTAAGAAAATAGAAAATGTGGCATTGAACCTTCTTAAATTCACTAAAATGTTGAATCAGACAGCTTAAGGGTTACGCCCTTGCCTTGCATGTAGTCAATCCCAATTCAATACCTGACACCACCACCAGGAATGATCCCTGAGCACGTAGCCAACAGTAGTTAGCCCCTGAGCACTGCTAGGTGTTCCCAAATTTAAAATAATTAAAATTTTAAAAATTTCATGGCATTGAAATGTAAGTACTGAGTGTAAGACACTTGCCTTATATGCAGCTGATCCAGGCTTGATTCCTGGCACTGCCAAAAGTTACCCCTTAGCACAGATTCACGAGTGAATACTGATTACTGCCAGGTGTGATTCCCAAACAAATACATAATTGTTCAAATATAAAAAAAAATCGTAAATTAAGTAATTGAAATGTATTATTTATAGACACTGTAGCAGCAAGTAAAGACAAATCAAAGAAGCATAGTTTGGACCATTATAGGTCAGATTTACTTGAAAGCATGAGGAAGTGAGTGCAGTACACATTCTTATTCATCCAACAAAAATTTCCCACTCTTAGGAAGGGTGGGAATAGGAAGGGAAGAATAAATACTTAAGGATTTATTCCCAGGCTTAATAAAGAGTTTAGTTTGATCTCATTTAACTAAAGATAGGAGAGCGACATCTGGTCACAGAGAATTGTCCCTGTCCTTCACATCACAGGGAACTAAAGATATAACTGCTAATGTTGTCCTCTCCTCTGGGGAACAGCTGTCATGAGTGTCTTCCAGAATGCCAAGTGCAAAAAAAATGGTTCTCCTAATTTCTTTGTATCATTTGGTAGTGCTATATGTATTTATTCTTTCATCTGTTCATAAAAAGAAAAAAGGACCCACTGCTGTCATGCTGCCTAAAAAATAAACAGATCCTGTGGATCACAGCTAGGCAAGTTTGGGTTAAGGGTGAGCAAGGAGTGATCTCAGAGTACTGTGGGGAGTGGAGTCGAGGTCTTTGGACATGGTGTAACGGGCAGTGCACAGACTGTGTATTTGGGAGATGCAATTACTAGATCTCCAAAGAACTGGAAGTATAAAGACAGTCCTTTGGTTCCAGTTTCGTGTGACCACGTCTAGAGATGTTCAGATATTATTCCTGGCTCTGTGCTAAGAAATCACTTCTGGTGGTGCTCAGGGTACCCTACGGGGCTCTGGAGATTGAACCCCCATCACCTGTCACCTGCATACAAGGTAAGCACTTACTACTGTACTATCTCTCTGACCCCAGTCTCCTGGTTTTTAACAAGAACATCTGGGAGGTGACAGGCTCATGAAATACAGCAGATATACAAATTTTTTCTTCCTCTTGCAATTTGACTTTTGTTGGTTTGCTTTGCGGCCTAGGGGCACAGTGGTGCTCAGGGATCATTCTCTGCTCTGTGCCCTGGGATCATATGTGGTATTGTGAATCAAACCAGAGTCAAAAGTGGCCTGTGTTAGGAGCCCTGGGATTGAGTGGCCTTCTCTTGCTTCCCTCCTTCATTTGTAAGCATCTTAGAATTTATCTAAAGTCTTGGGGTTTGGCTCTTAGAATCTTCCTTGAGCCCTCAGGCAGCTTAGGTACCCTTTTGCAGTGTTCTTCCCTTATCATTAGACACTTTGTGCCTGAGGCTGTCACTGGTGTGTTCTTTCAGCAGCCTCCCCTCCAGGCTACAAGCTTCTGTGAACACAGGCTTTCTTGTTTTCTCCTCTATATTCAGCACCAAGCACCACCTCACTGTCAGCCATCAATAAATTTAGTTGAATCAGTGAACAAACTAGTGTTTATGCATTTGCAGGGGAGATCTATGGGAAAAATCTATAATCTATGGCTTTGTCTTTTTTGTTTTGTTTTAATAAAGCCTATTATTTATTAACACCCCTTAAATTGATTGCAACAACTTATAAAATGCTTTGACTGGCTTGGGTCTCAGCTGTGAAGGATAAGACAATAAAATTCAAACATACTTCCAGAAATCACACACCCTCATTAACTGGTATCCCCTCAATCTTTGAATACCATGATAGTAGATAAATGATTTTCATTCACTATAGATGTGTAAACAGCATTCAAATACATGAATATTAAACAGCCTAGACATGCCGTTTAAATAAGGAAATTGCCATCTTATTGAAGTTAGGAACAGGAACGGAGAGAGAAAGGAAAGGAAAGGATTAGGGGAAACTTAAGACTGTCTACTTCTGCCAAAGTATTTCCCTCCTGCGGGTTGGATCATTGTCTGGCTAACTTAGTGTACCTGATCATGGTACATCATAGCTTAAGACAGATATATGAAGGATGAAAGGGAGGAAGGAATACAAGATGATGAGATTAGGAAGAATAAAGGTAAAAATTCATGAGCAATTTGCACCTGATAAGCAAACATGACTCTCAAGGGGTTTCAACTAGTGAGTGTGCTTTGTTGCGCTCAGCTCCATTTAATCCATCCTCCTTACCGCTGAGCTGGAAAGTCTGTAATGATGTTTGTAGACAGGCTAACTTAGATTCTATTGGTGAGAAGCACCAATGGGAGATAGGAATTGGAGAGGGAGGACATTATTTTACTTTCCAGCTTTGATGCTCAGTAGAGTTCAGTACCAAAATTAGTGGGCAGCAGGATTCTGGCTCCACAGCCAGCCTCTGAAAGAGGCAGTGAGCATATGCCTTGAAGAAATCATATTCTGTATTGCTCCTCCAGGGACTGGCACTATTGTTTACCTTTGAGGATTTTTTATGTTTCGTGCATCCCTTTACCACCTGCACCACCATTCCACTCTATAACAATTCTCTGCATTAAATTCTCTCTACACTCCATGGAAAATTGTCCATTTTTCTCGCTAGACAGTGAATGTTATATAAAACACTAATCACTAGACATAGACAAATGAGTAAGTTCATCTATGCATTCAAATTTGGTTAAAGGTATGTATACAAAACCTCTCTATATAGTATACGAGAAAGAAACTGATATGTGAAATGAAGAGACTAACAATAAGTATATCAGATGTACTCATTATTCAGTAGTGCACAATATGTTCAGAAGAACATAACATAAGAGAATGCAGAGCGCTATGGGAAAATCAGCTGATCTTAACAGTTCATCTGTTGGTGAAGCTCTGCCTTTGTCAACTTCATTTAACTTCTATACCTCAGTTTTACTCTTTGAAAATGGACGGATAAGATTAGGTCAATTTAGCATACAGCTAAGGCTATAATTTTAAGGATTAATGCCTTTGATAGCCAGGGAGGAAACACCAGTTCTATGAAGTGTCTGGATGTGACCGATAGTACTGGCAATGAATACTCATGTTCAGTCTTTGTTTCCAAGCTCAGTTTGTTGCCTGCCTGTTGTCTTTGCTATGCACACAGAAACCATTTCAAAGCTTTGTGTGCCAAGCAATTGCCATGGCAGTGACCTCTAATGACCTTTCACATTATGCTCACAAATTCAACAAGGCAAGTTCCTGCAAGGTTCATATGATGAAATTAATTGTCTATAACAAATAGAAGGATTGTGCCAGGAATCTCCCACATTGTTTAATACAAAAGAACATTTGTAGGCTTTGCAGTTCGGTTTTCCACCGCTAAATTTGCACTGCTATATTATCTTTGATTTATGTCCCTTAATGTGTTCCCCATCATCATATATATTTTGTTAATATTAATGTATTTATGCATCTTGAAATTGCCTAATTAATCCCTTGCTTTCCTGGTGAGTTATGTAAGTTTGTGGATTTATGCAGTAAATATTCTAATGAAGGAAACACAACAATGAAGCATAAAATACTAACTTAATTTACCATACCCACAGCAAAAGAAGTTTAGGCTATGATTTCCCCTCTGAAATTAACTAATATTTCTTATTATTTTTCCTAATTAAAACTTATCCCTTTCCTACATCCTAAGGGTGCCATTTTTATTTCCACGAATATTTAGGAGCTACTATGTATCAAGTCACTACATGGGGGCAGAGGAACAGTAAAAATGCCAGTGAAATTGTTCATATGTATCTCTCTACCTCATCATCACTGACACTTGGAGCCAGATATTTTTTGTTATGTGGGCTTCTTTATGCTTTCTAGGCTGTTCAGTAGCATTCTTAGTCTCTACCCACTGGATGTCAACAGTACTCCTCTCTCCCTAAAATGCAATAACTAAAATACCCATTAAAAATGTCAAATGTGTTTGGGAAGGCAAAATCTCCCCACCCTGCTTTGGTCACCACTTTATGAACTTAGGTTTATGCACTTAGCATACTACTTGACACATATAAAACCCTAAATAATATTCTTTGAATGTGGACTAAGCGAATGCACAAAGAACTATATTACTGAATAACCAAAATAGAAGTAAAAAGAAACACTATATAAAGAAATTAGTTGCTTGGGAAAAATTAGAGTTAGAAAAGTATTCCTGGGGAGAACCTGGGGAAAGAAAGTTGGGGATGGGAATCTGAAGAAGAAATGCTCTGGGAGTGGATGAAGATAAGATAGACTGGAGTTTATTTAGGGATGCTGGAAGGACAAGTTGAGGACAGGACAGAAGGATTGGATTCAGGACATGGAGGGCTTGAAATATTACATTGGAGCTAAATCATATTCATAAAAAGTGGGCGATAACAGCAATAATTGAGAAGGTATATATATATATATCATAAAAGTGGGCAATAACAGCAGTAATGGTGTCATTGCCCACTTTTTATATATATGTCCCTTTTCTATATATATATGATAGACATAATAGACAGACAGACAGACAGACAGACAGACAGACAGACAGACAGATAGATAGATAGATAGATAGATAGACAGATAGATAGATAGACAGATAGATAGATAGATAGATAGATAGATAGATAGATAGATAGATAGATAGATAGATAGATAGATAGATAGATAGATAGATAGATAGATAGATAGATAGATAGATAGATATGTCCTACAGCAGAGAGACTAGCCTAGTAGTCAATGTACTGTAGAGAGACAGCAGAGATGGTAGCAGTGGTCTGAATATTAAGAAACAGCCTTAAAAAGGGCGTGGACCCTTTACCTCTTTACTTAAGCTGATTTGGAGGTACTTGAGTTTCTTTTTTTAAAAAATTTTATTTTACCACCTTGAGAAATACAGTTAATAAAATAAAACTGTTCATGATTAGATTTTAGTCATACAGTGTTACAGCACCCATCCCTCCACCCATGTACATTTCCCATCACCAATGTCCCAATTCCCTCCTCCATTCCCAGCCTACCTCTATGGAAGGCACTTTGCCTCTCCTCTCTCTCTCTCTCTCTCTCTCTCTCTCTCTGTGTCTCTTTCTCTCTTTCCCTTTTCTTACACATTGTGGCTTGCAATACATATATTTAGGAGATATCATGTATATCCCTTTGCCTACATTTAATGCTCAGTTCTAGGCTGGTATTACCATTTCCAACCATTATTAGCACACTGGTACCCTCTTTGTTTTACCTAAGCTCTACTCCCACACACTTGCAATAGATTCCACCCACTGACAAGATCTCCTGATCCATGTTTTGCCTGAATTTGGATATTAATATCATACTATTTTTTATATCCTTCAAATAAATGCAGTCTATCTATATCTGTCCTTTCCACTCTGGCTAAATTCACTCAACATGACACTCTCCGTGTCCATCCATTTATATGCAAATTTCATAAATTCCTTTTTCCTTAAGAGCCACATAGTCCTCCATTGTGTAGATCTAACACAGTTTCTTTATCCATTCTTCTGTTCTCAGGTACTTAGGTTGTTTTCATATTCTGGCTATTGTGAATAGTGCTGCTATGAATATGGAAGTGCAGATGGTGTTTCTTCTGTGCTTTTGGCTTCCCTGGGTATACTTGCAGGAGCGGTATTGCTGGGTCAAATAGGAGCTCAATTTCTAGTTTTTGGAGAAATGTCCATTTTCTCCAAAAAATTTTTTGGAGAAAAAAAAATTTTCCCCTTCTTTTCCCCCTTCTTTTGGGTAGGACTCCTCTCGGCTGAGATCCTTTCTCTTTGGTGGGAGACATGGGCTCTCTTGTATGGTCCAAGTTCTCACCAGAGCGAGAGTTCTTTCATTATATTGGATTACGGTGGTAAACTTCGCAGACATGGGGCAGAGCTGCTACTGGCTCTCCCTGTGAACAGTCGCTCATGAGGCGCCGGGAGGATGGTGGGTTCTAGCCCTGGCCCACCATCCCAGCAGAGCCTCGCAACAAGCCAGAAGACCCCCTCCATGAGGGCCTCCATTTTCCACATCCGGACTTCTCTCGTCAGACCTCCACCCAGCAGACCAGCCTATCAGCGCCCGGCTCATCAAGTTCCACCCTGCAGCAGTCTTTCTTAAATCCGGCTCAGGTATGCTGGTCCAGAGACTTGCAGACATGGGGGCAGAGCTGCTACTGGCTCTCCCTGTGACCAGCCGCTCATGAGGTGCCCGGGAGGGATGGTGGGTTCTAGCCCTGGCCCACCATCCCAGCAGAGCCTCGCAACAAGCCAGAAGACCCCCACTCCATGAGGGCCTCCATTTTCCACATCCTGACTTCTCTCTCGTCAGACCTCCACCCAGCAGACCAGCCTATCAGCGCCCGGCTCACGCGAGCCGCTTGAGGTGCCTACAAGAGTATGCTACCTGCATGGCAGAGCCTGGCAAGCTACCCGTGTTGTATTTGATATATGCCAAATACCAGTAACAATAATAGACCTCATTCAGGAATGGATTGGGGCTCTTTATGTTCCTGGAGCAAGCAGATGCCTTGGGCTCTACTAGCATGAGACAGGACATATGGAGATGTTACTGGGGCCCGCTCGAGCAAATCGATGATGAACGGGAAGAGAGTGGAAGAGAGTGAAGAGAGTCCATATTGTTTTCCAAAAAGGCTGTACCAGTTGACATTCCCATCTAACAAAGGATGAAAGTCCCTTTCTCCCCACATCCATGCTGGCACTTGTTGTTGATGTTCTTTTGGATATGTACCAGACTCTGAGGTGTGAGATGATATCTCATTTTTTTAAAATTTTTTATTTTTACAATTACAAAGATATACAATTAAAAAAGTTCATATTTGGGTTTTGGTCATACAGTGTTCCAGCACCCATCCCGCCACCAGTGCCCATCTCCCACCACCAACATCCCCGGTTCTCTCCCCTCCCCCAGCCCTGCTCCATGGCAGGTTCTTTATTTCTTTCCCTTTCTCTCTCTTTCTCTTTTCCTTCCCCTCCAGACTATGGATTACAGAACATACATTAAAGGGTTGTCATGTGTATCTTTTTGCCTCTATTTAATGCTCAGTTCTAGGTTGGCATTAGTACCCTCGACAATTGTCAGCACACTGTTCCATTTTCTGTCTTACCTAGCCTCTGACTCCCACACATTTGTGATAATTTCCACCTTTGACAAGACCTCCTGATACATGTTTCACTTGACCTTGGATATTGGTATCTTAATATGTACATATATATTTATGTTATGCAAATAAATCCAGTCATTCTGTATCTGTCTCTCTCCTTCTGGCTAATTTCACTCAACATGATCTTCTCCATGTCCATCCATTTATAGGCAAAGTTTATAACTTCATTTTTCCTAATAGCTGCATACTATTCCATTATGTAGATGTACCAAAGCTACCTCTTTTATTTCTTGAAGCAGCAGTTTGTAGTTTTCTTTGTACTGGTCATTTAGATTCTTCACTTGATCACTTGAATCCCGTTATTCATCGATTTGCTTGAGCGGGCGCCAGTAACATTTCCATTGGACCCTATCACATGCCAATGTAGCCCAATGGCATCTGGTTGATTCAGGAATATGAAGAGCCTCAAACCATTCCTTCAGGGTCTTTACAAGGAAGTCTGACCATCTTGTAGGTGGGCGGCCACGTGATCTTTTGACATCCCGTGGGATCCAGTTGGTAATGGCTCTAGTCCAGCGGTTGTCTCCAAATCACATTACATGTCCAGCCCATCTGATTTTCGATGCCTTGGCAAACGAGACAGCGTCCCTGATTCTGGAATAGTGACGGAGGTCAGAACTCCGGATTCCTTCTCTCACTTGAGTGAGGCGTGATATTCCAAGCATAGCTCTTTCGATTCCTCTCTGGGGGACCCGAATAGCATTCTCATCCTGCTTTTGTAGGGCCCAGGTCTCTGAGGCGTATGTTAATGCAGGGAGAACGGTAGAGTCAAAGAGATGTGCCCGGAGCCGGAGGTTCTTTGTCCTTTTAGCTATTTCTTCAATGCCTTTGAAGGCATTCCATACCGCCTCTCTTCCTCCTGCGCAGCTCAGGTTTTAGGTCGTTCATCATGTTGATTTCTCGACCTAGGTACACATAACTGCTGTATTCAGAGATGTTTGTTCCATTGAGAGTGAATGGGGCCTCAGAACTATTTCATTCTTTGTAAACATTGTTTTCTTTAGATTCAGATGTAGACCTATCTTTCCACATTCTCGGTTGAAGTCAGCCAGCATTTGTGCCGCTTGGCTAATGTTTGGTGTTATTAGAACGATGTCATCGCGAAGCAGAGGTGGTGTAGTTCCTGGCCATCTATCTTCATTCCCATTCCTTCCCATTCTAATTGTTGCATGATGTTCTCGAGGGTGGCGCTGAAGAGTTTTGGTGAAATGGTATCACCCTGTCGAACCCCTCTTTTCACATTAATGATCATTTCTTTGTAGAATGGTGAGATCCTGGTGGTGAATCCGTAATACAGCTCACGAACGATCTTGATGTATTGGGTTTGAACACCCTGTTTGGCTAGGGCTTCGATGACTGCTTCAGTCTCCACAGAATCAAAAGCTTTCTGTAAATCAATGAACGTGAGACAGAGCAGCATCTTGTACTCCCTACAAACCTCGATGTGCTTGGTATACCCGCCAGAGCAGAAACCAGCTTTCCCCGTTGAAGCCCCCTGCATTCCATGGACCACGAGAGCAACTTCCGACCCGAGTCCACCATCCCGATGGAGCCTCGGGAGGAGCCCAGAGAAACCCCCCACACCTTGCTGGCAGCGATCTTCACAATCCACACTCTGCAGCTGATAAGATCTCCACCCAGCAGACTAATCCAGTCCAGTCCAGCCTGGCTTGTCAGAAACCCAGCCTACAAGGACCCACCCCACAGAGACCCACCCTTCAGAGGAGAGTATTTCAAAGCCCAGGAATGCTTGAGCCTAAGACACAGGTACACCAGGCAGAGCAGAAACCAGCTTTCCCTTTGCAAGCAGGCGCGCCGGCTGTGCGATTTACCTCCAAATTATCGTAAATATTCTACCAACCCCTCTGAGAGAGCCCCACAAAGTAATGAGAATATAGCGCTCGCATGGCAGAGCCTGGCAAGCTGTCCGATGTGTGTTCGATATGCCAAATCCAGTAACAGAAATGTTTATTTTCCTGACCCGAAAGAGCCCTTAATATGGCAGCAGTAAGAAAGGCAAACAAGCAGTGCCTGATAAAATTTCATGGCCATCCTAGGCTGCCAAAACGAAGAAGGACTAAAATGATTGTCTGTACTTTCAATGCACAAGTACGACATCATTGGTCTGACTGAGATGAGGAGGCGCCAGTTGCATCATGCTGTATTTGACACCGGATAAGAATTGTTCCTTGGAACATGCGACGAAAGAGGCTTTGGTGGCGTTGGTGTCCTTGTCAACATGAACATGGATGTCAACATTGATTCATTTGAATGCCTAACAAACCGAATAGAACGATTACACTTGAAGAGATGTGGCCCACTGCCAGCAATTTCTATCTTCATTGTCTACACACCAACATCCACATACAAAGAAGATGAAATTGAGAAATTCTACATGGAATTGGAGGAGTTCTATAAAAAAGATCACACCTTCTACAAGATCATAGTTGGTGATTTAAATGCCAACATAGGACCAAGAAGATCGGCTGAAGAACTCCACATCGGGACCCATGGCCTAGAATGGAACGAACAGGGTGAGAGACTATCTGAGTTCATCATGTCCACCAAGACCATTCATGGGAACTCACAGTTCCAGAAGGCTGAAGCGAAACGTTGGACATGGGAATCTCCTGGCGGACAGTTCCACAGTGAAATTTACCACATCATCTTCAATCGACGGTTTCATCTGACCGATGTAGCTGTCATCCCCAAATTCCAAACAGGATCGGACCACCATCTCCTTAATGCAAAATTCTACTTCCTGCAATGGGGAGAAAAGGCTGCAAAGTTTAAGAAGAGAACTCCCCAGAACGACCACCAACTGGGAACTCTTTGGCACCATTGCAGCAACATGGGAAGATACCATCATTGACGACATCGATGAAGAATACAACCGACTGGTTCAGCACCTCCATGATTGTGCAAAGAATGCTGAGAGAGAAAAAGACACAAAAGGACTCTTGTCTTCAGAAACTCTTGAGCTCATTCGCCAACGTGGCAAGGCACGAGCCTCAGGAGACCAAATGCTAACTTCCAAGCTTGCTAAACGGTGCAGAGAAGCGATAAAAGAAGACCTCAAAGACAGAAGAGCAGAAATACTGGAAGATGCAGCAGAAGCCGGGAAAAGCATTCACACTGCCCGCCTGTCCTTCGCCAACTATAAGACCAAGATGTCTGCCCTCAGACGCACTGATGGATCTATCACATCTTCCAGAAAGGCAATGGAGAAGATTATCCAGGACTTCTACTCAAATCTCTTTTGATAGCCACATCCACCTGCCCACATACCAAATTCCACAGGATGGATATGTCATTCCCAACATTCTCCCTTCTGAAATCCGACATGCCATCTCGTCGGTAAAGAAGGGAACAGCACCAGGCCAAGACAAAGTCAGACCTGAACACCTGAAGAATCTGCCGTCGGTACTCATCAATACACTAACTCGGCTCTTCACATGCTACTTGTCCGAATGCAAGGTGCCCTCCCAATGGAAAGCCAGCAGGACAGTTCTACTGTTCAAGCAGGGAGACATTCACGACATCGGCAACTATCGCCCCATCTGCCTGTTGTCCATCATCTACAAACTGTTTACACGAGTCATCCTGAACAGGATTAGCAGAACACTAGATGAAGGACAACCATGCGAGCAAGCAGGCTTCCGAAAAGGATTCAGCACAATCGACCATTTATATTCTTAATTAAACTAATTCCTAGGTATTTGATTTTTTTGTGGCACAATTGTGAGCAGGATTTCTTTCTTAACATCTTTCTTCTCTTTCATAAGTTGCATATAGGAAAGCCGTGGACTTTTGGGTATTCATTTTGTAACGTGCTTCTTTGCTATACAAACATGTTCTTTCTAGGAGCTTTTTTTTGTGTGGAGTCGTTAGGATTTTCTAAGTATAGTATCATGTAATCTGCAAACAGAGAGAGCTTGATTTCTTTCTTTCCTATCTGGGTGCCCTTTTTCTTCCCTAACTGCTATGGAAAGTACTTCCAGTACTACATTGAATCACTTGTATCACTTGTCTTCCTGTTGATCATTAATTTGCTCTGGCAGGCACCAGTAACATCTCCATACTTACTGTCACAAGTTAGGGTAGCCTAAGGGCATCTGCTTGCACCAAGGAACATGAAGAGCCTCAAACCATTCATTCAAGTCATGGGAATGAGGTCTATAATTGTTACTGGTCTTTGGCATATCAAATATGACACGGGTAGCTTGCCAGGCTCTGCCATGTGGGTGGTATACTCTTGGTAGTAGGCTCTCAGTTCGTGCATTTACTAATGAACCACAATGGGGAGAGATCGACTTATCTCTTAGGTGGATCTCTGAAGAACTGTGGAGTCTGGATGTTGAAAATGGCTGCCCTCAGGGTGTGGGTGTTCCTCTAGTTTCTTGTGAGGCTCTATTGGGATGGTGGGCCAGGGCTAGAATTCGCCTTCCCTCCCGGATGCCTCATGATCAGCTGAACACAGAGAGAACTGGTAGCAGCTCTGCCCCCATGTATCTGTGTCTCTGGTTCAAGTATACCTGGGCTTGAAATAGGCTTCGCTGTAGGGTGGGACTCTGAGGAGCAGGGTTTGAGATTGGCTTATCTCTTGGGTGGAGCTCTACCAGCTACTACATTGAATAGAAGTGATAATAATGACCAACCTTATCTTGTGTCTGATCATAGAGGGAAGTTTTTTTTTATTTTCCCCATCAAGGATAATGCTTGCTATGAACTTGTGGTAGATGGCTTTGATTTTATTGAGAAAAGTTCCTTCAATTCCCATTTTGTTGAGTTTTAATCATGAATAGGTGCTGGATCTTGTCAAATACTTTTTTATACATCTATTGATATGTTTGTATGGTTTTTATTGTTCCTTTTATTGATATGGCATATTATGTAGATTAAATTGCAAGTGTTAAATCCTTCCTGTGTACCTGGGATGAATCCTACTTGGTCATAGTGTATGACCTTTTGGATGAGTTGTTGGATTCTATAGAATAAGTTGCTAGTATTCTGAGTGTTCTGTTGAGGATCTTTGCAACTGTACTCATCATGGATATTGGACTGTAATTCTCTTTTTGTAATGTCTCTATTTTTGGTGTCTGGATGATGTTTGCCTCATTCTGTTTACTGGGGACTTTGGTGATGGGAAAGGTACACTTGTGAAGGGACAGATAGTGGATCATAATACGACTGGAAACCCATTGATGAACAAAATTATAACTGTTCTCACGATGATTCAAATAAAAATAAATTAAGGTATTAAAATTTTTTAAAAAATTAAAAGCTCATCTGTCCCCAATGAATGCTTATTCTCCACAATATTATAATTAAAAAGACCATCTGTTCCCAGTGAATGCTTACTCTTTACAAAACTCAATAATATTTGAGTTCTTCAAATAATATTTCTCCTTTGCAGTCTTTCTGGAACATTATTTTTGCTTCTATCTTCCTGGAGAGATTTTTAGTCACCCTTCAAAATGTTGTTCAGGATCCATATCCTTCACAAAGTATGTTTGGACTCATTAGGGTGGCAGAAACCCTGTATGACTCTCCTTGAGAGTTTTGCATTAAACTATTTGATCCTTTAGGGTAAGAATGTATCTTAATATCTTTGTAACTTTTTCCTATTTGCTTGGCACAATGACTGGAAAATAATGCTTGTAAAATAAGATTCCTAAGATTTGATGCTTAAGAAATCACTGGTAGTTTTCCAGAATAGTTTCAGTGAAATGACAAGGGTTGACATGGGTTAACTGAGGACAGAGAATTCCGAGGGGAATCTGAGACAGAAGCAATGAGGGTATCTTCACTCTGATCAAAAAGTGTGAGGGAGAAGGATGAGTGTGGGAAGCCTTGGAGTCAGGCTATCTGATTTAAACTCTAACTCCACCAAGCTGTGTGACCTTGAGTAAGTCACTAATATATGCCTATTTACACATGTGTAAATGTGGGCAAGCTAATACAAATTGTAAAAATGGGCAAGACAGAGCCTGACTTAAGTGGTTGTTAGAGATTAAAGGCATTAAGCTATGCATAGAGTGCTGGCATAGCTTGAGACTGTTTGAGATATAAGTGCACAATAACTATTCACTTAAAACAAAGGAGTAGACAAGGAGGGAACAGAGTAGCATTTTTGCTGGTAAGCTTGTGGTTTCACATACAGCATATTTGGGGAGAGCATAAGGGGAGAGAATAAGATCAGATAGAAGTGTTGAATTGAGACAGTATCTATAGAGGAACCTATGGAACTAGACCTCCTTGGAGGTAATGGATAAAGTCCTCCTCTAAGAAGAAAACAAGCAGGAGTTGAGGAAGGAAGCTGAGAGGAAGAGGGAAGAGCAGGGAGTGCACCCACTGGTCACTGTTTCTCTTTGGGGAGATGGAGACCAGCTGCATCTATTTGACTGTGCAGGTTGGTCCTCATCTTCCTTCTAGCACTCCTCTGGGGATTGTTTATCAGAAGTCATTTTTTTCTTGCACACATGTGAGATAATGTCTGTGTATGCTATTAACTGTGTTAAGTTTACAATAGCAGAAGACAGAATTAATCTAAATGCAGTCTTGTGAGGGCCAGATCCTCTGAGCTTTATGTAACTCAAGAGGACATTATACAGCTGTCATGAAGAAGAGCTGTAGATGTGCTCATGTGGGATGACCAGGAGGGTTTTGGTGAGTGAGCAAAGCAATGTGTCTAGCAGTGATAATTCATGCTGCATAGTTACCATGGTCACAAAAGGGGGAAGTGGACAGTTTAAAAGAGGACATTTGTAAATCTCCAAATATCTCTAAACTAGCTACAAAAGTGATAAAATTGATTGCTTTTTATTTTTTAAGTATTCATAAATATTTTATTTTTTGGTTAGAAAACTTTATGTCTTATTTAGGAAATCCCACCTCTTCCCAACCTTTGGTCATAAAATTTTTCTCTTATATTTTCTTTATTTTTGTGTGTTTCTGGGGGTTTGATTCAGGGCCTCCCACATACAAGGTAAGCCCCCTAACACAGCTACATCCTGGTCTGCTCTTAAAAATTTTTTTAAATTTTTTATTATACCATCATGAGATAAACAATTACGAAGAATTGATTGCTTTTCAAAGGAAAGAACTAGTGACTGAGAGTCTAGGTAGAAGGTAGAAATCTCATTTTACATATATACTTGAATTATTTGGATTCCAAACTTGAAAACAAACTGTGCAAAAGCAAATTAAAAATATTACTAAAAACTGAGTGTCAAAAGTAAGTAAAGTGATAAACATGAAAAAACATATACTGAAGACCTTTCAGTACCTGTATTGCAAACTGTAATGCCCAAAAGGAAAGAAAGAGGAAGAAGAGGAGGAGAGGAGGGGTGGAGGACAGAGGAGGGGAAGGAGAAGAGGAGAAAATGGAGGAGGAGGAGAAGGAGGAGGAGGAGGAGGAGGAAGAGAAGGAGGAGGAGGAAGAGAAGGAGGAGGAGGAAGAGAAGGAGGAGGAGGAGGAAGAGGAGGAAGAGGAGGAGGAGGAGAATGCTTGCCACAGATACAGGCTGTGAGAGAGTGGCAGGAGGAAAAATGGGAATATCAGTGGTGGGAAATGTATAGTGATGAAGGGCAGGGTGTTGGTACATTATATGACTAAAACCCCATCGTGAACAACTTTATAACTGTGCATATATCTCATGGTGATTCAATGAATAAACTTTAAATAAAATAACATAAATTGAATTAGGAATATTAAAACCACAAATGGTGCTAGTTATATCTCTGGTATTTAGTTTGGTGTTGAGGGATTTTAGACACAATGAGATAAAAACCCTTACAGTAACATCACCAAGCCTATGATTTCTAACCCCAACCTCTCAGGAAAGCAATGGCTCTGTGAAGCAGAGGCCTTTGGTTCTACAGAGCACCACTACCCTGTTTAGCATGCAGTAAGGAGGTGCTCTGAAAAAAGCAAGCTCCCTGCCTAAGATGCTTCTAGACTAGCCCCAGAGAAAACATGTGAGAATCAATTTGGAATGAGGTGAGTACAAGTAAATAAATTGGGGACATAAGAAGGAATTGTCAGAGGGGACAGACCTAGCCCAAGAGACATGAACAACTTGGTTTGCTTGTGTAGAAAAAGGTGGAGCCGCTCCCTTGTGGTATCTGAGGCAGCTATGAGACCTCCCAGAGGCTTCAGGAAAGCTCAAATCATGTTTTGTGTAGTGGTGCTTTTAGGTAGTGCCTAATAGAGAGTGGTTAGTTGGTAAATCAAAGTTGTGACTAATAACATGATTACTTGAACTTGTTTTGAAGGTGGAATTTCAAAGTGTGTACCAAGTTTGGATCAATCCAGAGATATCGAGGAACATACTATAGAAGCAGGGGAAAGATCATATGAAAGCAAAAGGCTACCAAGAGCTAAGAAATTTTGAGAACAGGGTTCTAGTCTTCGGTCAAAGGGTGAGTCCTAAGGCCCCAGTCAGCCTCAGATTTAGTTACTAGTCCTCCAAGTTCATCTGGCTTGAGTTCTCACATGTCCTGATTGCATCCCATCCCCTCAGTGATACTGGGGATATAGGGATGTTGTTGGGAAGAGACATGCTGCACTTCATATTTGATGGTAAGCTTTGTGATAGAATCTGAACAAAAATCCAAATAAAAATGGGGAGCATAAAAATTGTTGGAAATGATAATACCAGTCTAGAACTTAGCATTGAATGGAGGCAAAGAGATATAAATGATATCCTCTAAATATCATTTATATATCACTGTCACTGTATCACTGTCTTCCCGTTCATCATCGATTTGCTCGAGCGGGCACCAGTAACATCTCCATATGTCCTGTCTCATGCAAGTAGAACCCAAGGGTACCTGCTTGGTCCAGGAACATAAAGAGCCTTAAACCATTCCATAGGTCATATAAGTATATATTTATCACTATCACTATTACTAGCTTCCCGTTAATCATCTATTTGCTAGAGCGGGCACCAGTAATATCTCCATATGTTCTGTCTCATGCTAGTAGAACCCAAAAGGCATCCGCTTGCTCCAGGAACATAAAGAGCCTCAAACCATTATATTAGGTCACGGGAATGACCAAATATAAATGTTACTGGTATTTGGCATATCAAATGCTACACGAGCAGCTTGCCAGGCTTGCTGTGCGGGTGGCATACTCTTGCAGTCACCTCTAAATAAAGCATTTATTGATGAACTACAGTGCGGCCGCTAGCGGCGCTCTAGCCGGGCTGTGATAGTCTGGTCTGCTGAGTGGAGTTGTGACGAGAGGGAAGTCTGGATGTGGAAAACGGCAGCCTCCATGGAGGGGGGGGGGGGGCTCGTCTGGCTTGTTGTGAGGCTCTGCTGGGGTGTCAGGCCAGGGCTAGAACCCGCCATGCCTCCCAGGTGCCTCATGAGTGGCTGGGCACAGGGAGAGCAAGTAGCAGCTCTGCCCCATGTCTGAGAGTCTCTGGTTCAGCATACCTGGGCCAGATTGAAAAAAAAACTGCTGCAGGGTGGGGTGTCGATGATCCAGGCTGTGATAGTCTGGTCTGCTGGGTGGAGTTGTGACCAGAGGGGAAGTCTGGATGTGGAAAATGGCAGGCCCCATGGAGTAGGGGGTCATCTGGCTTGTTGTGAATATATATTTATAAAATATTTGAATAAATATATACTTATATAAATATGTATTTATGTTTAAATATATATAATATATAAATATATATAAATACATATTTATATTTGTGGCAAGCCACAAAGTATGAGAGAGAGAGAGTAGAAAGAGAGAGAGAGAGAAGAGGTGAAGTGTCTGGCATAGAGGCATGCTGGGGGGAAGGAAGAGGGAATCAGGGGACATTGGTGGTGGGAAATATGTGCTGGTGGAGGGATGGGTGCTGGAACACTGTGTGACTGAAACCTAATCATAAATAGTTTTGCAATTGTATATCTCACGGTGGTATAATAAAATTAAAAAAATAATATTAAATAAAAAGAATTTATTGAATTTCACATCTTATTGAAATTGTTGCTATGCTTTTAGAAATTAAAAAATGAACATAGGTCATAGCAGCACTATTCACAATAGCCAGAATCTGGAAATAATCAGTGTGCCCGAGAACAGATGACTGGATAAAGAAACTGTGAACATCTACACAGTGGTATACTATACAGCTGTTAGGAAAAAGAAGCTAAGAAATTTGCCTATAAATGGATGGACATGGAGGGGATCATGCTGTGTGAAATTAGCCAGAGGAAAAAGGACAGATATAGAATAACTGCATTTATTTGTGGGATATAAAAATATATTATGAGAGGCCGGAGCGATAGCCCAGTGGGTAGGGCGTTTGCCTAGCATGCGGCCGGCACTTGCCGGCCCAGGTTCTATTCCCAGCATCCCATATGGTCCCCGAGCACTGCCAGGAGGAATTCCTGAGTGCAGAGCTCAGGAATAACCCCTGAGCGTCACCGGGTGTGACCCAAAAAGCAAATGTATATATAGTATACCAATATCCAAGGCCAGGCAAAACTTGGATCAGGAGGTTTTGTCAGTGGGTGGAAGCTACCACAACTGTGTGAGGGTCAGAGGTTAGGTAAGGGAGAGAAGGGACCAGTGTGCTAATAAATGTTGGAAATTATAATACCAGTCTATAACTGAGCACTGAATATAGGCAAATGGATATACATGATAACCTCTAAATGTATGTATTGCAAGCCACAATGTGTAAGAGAAGGAAGAGTGAGTGAGAGAGAGAGAGAGAGAGAGAGAGAGAGAGAGAGAGAGAGAAAGAGAGAGAGAGGCAAAGTGCCTGCCATAGAGGCAGGTTGGGGAAGGAGGAAGAAAAGGGAACATTGTTGGTGGGAAATGTGCACTGGTGAAGGGATGGATGCCGGAACTCTGCATGACTAAAACCCAAACATGAACATCTTTTAATTGTATATCTCATGGTGGTATAATAAAAATTTTTTTTAAATGAACATAGAGTCATAGAGATAACTCAACAGGCTGAGCACGCACTTTGCATGCAGAAGGCCTGGACTACTTGGCACAGTCCTCTGAGCACCCCTGAAGCCAACTCTCCAAGCATAGAGCCAGAATAGTCCCTGATAACCACTTGAGTGTTTGTCTCCAATAAACAAACAGAAATGTGTTTCTGGTAAGCACCCATTTAAACAAATCTAGCCCTTCTGCTTATCTATTACCTGTAAAAAAAATTCAATGAGGCTCAAGGTCTTTGCTGATGGCAAAAGTTAGTAGGATTTGATAAAGTTATATAAATTTCAGTCTTCAGGGGGAAAAGTGCCTTTAGGGAATTACATCATACCACCAACAGCTGTTGTGAAGATTTAAACTAAATTTGGGTTACAGGAAAATGGCTTTATGAGTCCAAAAAAATGTAGTGTTGTTTCTTGTCTTAATTATCTAAATGCTGCGGCATTACCGCTAGGTTATTTAACTCAACATTAGTTATAGAGCAGTTTTCATAGCTTGGAAGGTTTTATTGTTTAAAGCAGGAGTAACTGATTTTTCCATATTTATTTCCCCAAGGCCAACATACCATGTTTCAGAGCAACCTGGAATGTAGATTTGAAGGCAGATAACCTGTTTGTAAAACTTGGCTCTGCCACGGAGCTGACAAATTTGGTCTGTTACTTACATTTCCACAGAGAGGTGTTTTCCTTTCTAAAGGTTTGTTGTATTCTCTTTCAATGCCCAAACTGCTGGGGAAATGCTGTGCCTTAAAGCGTCCTCCTTCCCAGTTACCTACTTCCCTATCTCTATCTTTATAGTTGTTTTATCTCTCTGTCCATCAACCCATAAGTACATCCATTCATGCATCCCTCTATTCAATATATCCTTAAAATGATTATATATATGTATATACATATATACATATATATATATATATATATATATATATATATATGTATATTGCTTTTTTGGGTCACACCCGGCAATCCTCAGGGGTTACTCCTGGCTCTGCACTCAGGAATCACTCCTGGCTGTGCTCGGGGGACCATATGGGATTCTGGGAACCGAACCCGGGCTGGCATGGGCTGGCCATGTGCAAGGCAAACACCCTACCCGCTGGGCTATCGCTCCGGCCCCTATTGTATTCATTTTTAAAAGCAATTTTGAGTGAGAAGAGCAAGAATAAGTAGAGTTGGCAGAGACCAATCAACGAACCTCAAAGTACTTCTGTCTTTGCTTTGGGCTTGTACTGACACCTTCATTTTTGTACATGAACCCCGATTCTCCTTTATTTTTAAAAATATTTTTATCTTTATTGCTTAATATGCTGTGATTTACAGCACTGTTATGATGGTTTCCCCCACATATTCCAACACCACACCCATCACCAGTGCATCTACCTCTCTCTCCCAAGTTCCCCAAGAACCTTCCCAAACAACCTTCTCACCTCCTACAAACTCAGTTCTGTGTATCATTTTTCCTGTTGTGTTGCCGTTGGCCTTTTATTACTACTTTGCTCTGTATCTTTAGGTACCACACATCAGATCGACCATTCTATATCTATTCCTTTCATTCTAATTTCACTCAGTATGAAATCCTCTAGTTCCATTATGTTGTGAAAACTTGAATGTTTTTATCCTTTCTTAGAGCTACACAGCATTCCATAGTATATAAATACAACTTCTTGATCCATCCATCAGTACATGGGTATTTGGATTGTTTCCATGTCTTGTCTATTGTATTACATGCTGTGATAAACATAAGTATACATCTTTCCTTCTGAAGTGTTTTTTTTGTTTGGGGGTTAGATGCCAAGAAATGGTATTGCTGTGTTATATGGGGGTTCTTCTCTGACTTCTTGGATAAATCTCTTTATTGCTTTCCAGAGAGGTTGAACCGGACAACATTCCCACCAACATTGGATGAGACTTTCTTTCTTAACACAATTCCGCCAATACAGGCTGTTTCCAGACGTTTTGCTATCTGTCAGTTTCATTGGCACTTTGCTGCGATTCTCCATTTAAAACTCGACATGTTCTGGCAGCAGAAGGCTGTGTCAGCAAGTGCACAGTAGCATTGGTTGTTCATTCCAAGCAAGGACTCATGTGTTTCAACCTGGTCAAGTTCTTGGATAGATCCTGAGTGCATCTGAGAATAAAATGTCCGTGATGGCAGCTTTTTCTCATTCCAGTTCAGGTTCCAACATTTGCTAGGATGAATTCGTGCATCCAGAGGTGTATCAGTGCCTTCCCTAAAGCAGTGAAAACTGAAAATTGGCAACGTCCTTATAGAGTGGGCCTCAGAAGTCGGCTTAAGCTGGGTGAGTAAGCTCTGGTTATTCCCAACTTTGTGCTAAGATTATCTGCGAAGAGTAGCCTGCCCAGCAGATTTGTGTATCTGAACGTTCCCTGTGTATTAAGCACCAAATAAAAGGGTGCCTACGTCCACTCTGGTCTTCCCTATTTGGTTGCCTCAGCATTGTACTCAATTGTAGGTGAGTCTAAAAGCTACTCAACCCTCTTAGGGCTCACTGAACCCTGTTTTGATGGGAGTCAGCAGAACATTCCTTAAGGCTGAACTCGAATTAACCAAATAATTGTCCTTCCTGCTGCTCTGGTTGGAGAATGGGGACCTGCACTCTACTTTTCTTCTGTTCCCTGACAGAAAAAAAAATGAGAAAGGTGGTAGAGAGAAGATTCAGGATTATCTGAGGTTCAAAGCCCCAACTGATTCCTTGATAGCCATTAGGCGGCAAAGGGCAAGTCTTGATTATCTTTGTATTCCTGGCATGGGGCATGAAAAACAATCAGTATGATATTAAAGAATGAATGAAAGAGTGAATAAGGAATAAATGATGGGTGAAAACTCAGCTGTTGAGTCATCAGTGAAAGGCAGAGACCACATTTTCTAATTCTCTGTTCTGTAGTCACTACATATTGGAAGAGGAATACAATTTGAACAGAGGTGAATTTTGCAGTTTTATTTTCAGTCAGTCATAAAGGGGAGATGGGGGCCCATTTTGACTCTGCAAGTAATATGATGGCCCTATTCCATTTCCATGTCAGTCCCTTGCCAAGACTACTGAAGTAGGAGAGACCAAATCTAATGCCTGGAGACTGGACCCTGCTCCCTTCCAACAGCATAACCAAGATGAATTATTATTTCTTGCTTTGTGTTTTCTCACACCTAGAATGTTTCTTGTATCAGAAAATAGCTCTCAAACACCAAATGCATTTTTTGTTGTCGTTGCTGTTCAGCCAGAATATAGAGAATTGTCATGAGTCTATTTAAAGACAAATGCTTTGTCTCTTCTATTACTTCAGATGGATATTTTCCTCTATTGAGAAGGATAAGATTGTCAAAATAGTAGAAAATTTAAAAGGTTGAGTTGGTAGTGAGGGAAAATTTTTAGCACACTAAACTTAAAGTTCTATTTCATCCACACAGTAGTAAAATTCTATTGTAATTAACATGCATGAATACCTTATTTAAACTAATGCTGTTGCTACCCTAAATCTATCAAAAGCAGCTGACTTCTTTGAAAGACCACATCGAGTGGTTTAAAATCAGTGGAAGTTTTGCACGTAGATTCAGTTTGAGACTTTCTCTCCATTTATCTGGGCCATCATTTTGTGCTCCAGAATTGAAAGATTACAAGGTCATTTCTAACAGCTCCTGGGACTTACTGCTGGTCTCTTCTTGAAAGCAATTTAGAATCTGTCCATACAAATGCACACTTTCTACAAACAAAAGTTTATTTACTATTTATAGAAAATGCCACCGGAGGACTAATTTGGCAACGTTGTTGATTACCCATTGTAATGAGCCTTATTACATAATTAAAAGAAATTTTTTTATAACTGCATTTTATTTCTAATTAACATTTTACACATTCTGCAGTGGACACTTTGGGTTGAATCAGAGACATAATTATGCCATTTCTATGCAAAGAGTAGTTTATGAATTATTAATTAATATTAAATCTGTTGATTAAAGGCTAATTCATAAGTAAACATATTACAGCTTACAATGTATTGCTCTCTAGAAACTTTCATTTGTGATTACTGTGGTCCCTCCTCTATTGCTAAATATCATGAACTAAAGAATGACAGAAGCTTAGGTGGAACAAAAAATTATTCATTCCTCAATCTTTCTGAATTTCCAAGTCTGATTTTGCTTACAGCATTCTGGTTGCTTTTAAAGGTATAGCACACACAGGGTGTAGACCTGCTACGAAAAGAATGTCACCCTCTCCCTTTATATTTTCTTAAACTTTAGAAGTGGAGACTTGTTTGCTTACAATGTGAGAGCAGTGTTGCTGCCTGAGGTCACACCACAGTAGAGTTGTGCTAGGCAGATTCTCTAAAGGATCCAGAGCAGAGAGACCTGAGAAAATCACCTACACCCCAGACAGCCCACAACTGAGGAGTAAGTTCTCATACAGAGGCTTCGGAAGATAAGTTGTCTTCCTAGTAACTTTGGATCATCTCTGCTGCCTCTGCTTTCAGATCCCCCCCGGCCTTGGCTTTTAGTTCTTCTTGCCCAGACTTGGGCTGTATCCATACAGGCTGCCAACACTGCTTATCTCTCACCATGTATGGCCTGATGCGCACTGCCCTCAGCCAGCAGTCAGTTGATGAGATTGATGAGCTGTAGCTTCTATAATTATAATTGTTTAGGCCACAAAACTGGTTTACCTTCTACATACTTTTTCCATCAAGTCTTCACAGGCTATCCTAGAGTTAGCATACTTGTTTAACACCATTTATTAAAAGGTGGCAGATTATTTCTAATTTATGCTTTTTATTTTTTTATGTTTTATTTATTTTTACTGATTAAAGCTCTGTGATTTGAAGTCCTGTTACCGGTGGTTTCCCATGCACACAATTCCAACAGCACCATCTATCACTAGGGTGTTCAGCTCCCTCTCCCAAAGACACCACCCAGCCTCCCTTTCTTCTTTTTTTTTAATTTAATATTTTTATTATACCACCATGAGATATACAATTACAGAGATGTTCATTTTTGGGTTACGTCTTACAGTGTTCCAGCACCCATCCCTCCACCAGTGCCCATTTCCCACCATCAATGTCCCCAATTCCCTCCCCCTAGCATGCCTCTATGGTAGGTTTATTATTTCTTTCTCTTTCTATATCTCTCTTTCTTCTCTTACACATTGTGGTTTGCAATACATACATTAAAAGGTTATCATGTGTATCTTTCTGCCTGTATTTAATCCTCAGTTTTAGGTTGCTTTTATCACTTTGACAATTATTAGCACTCTGTTCCCTTCTCTGTCTTACCTAACCTCTGACTCCCACACATTTGTGTACTTTTCACCTTTGATAAGACCTCCTGATCCATGTTTCACCTGACCTTGGATATTGTTATCATAATATGTGTATATATTTATGTCATGCAAATAAATGCAGTGATTCTATATCTGTCTTTTTCCTTCTGGCTAATTTTGCTCAACATGATCCTCTCCATGTCCATCCATTTATAGGTAAATTTCATAACTTCATTTTTTCCTAACAGTTGCATAGTATTCCATTGTGTAGCTGTACCGCAGTTTTTTATCCAGTCATCAGTTCTTGGGCACTCTGGTTGTTTCCAGATTCTGGCTATTGTGAATAGTGCTGCTCTGAAAATAAAGGTGCAGATGATGTTTTTGCTGTGTGTTTTTGATTTACCAGGGTATATTCCCAAGAGTGGTATGGCTGGGTCAAATGGGAGCTCGATGTCCAGTCTTTGGAGGAATGTCCATATTGTTTTCCAAAAAGGTTGCACCAGTCGACATTCCCACCAAAACGGATGAGAGTCCTTTTTCCCCACATCCATGCCAGCCCTTGTTGTTCTTGCTCTTTTTGATATGTGCCAGTCTCTGTGGTGTGAGTTGATATCTCATTGTTGTTTTGATTTGCATCACTCTGATGATAAGTGATGATGAGCATTTTTTCATATGCCTTTTGGCCATTCAAATTTCTTCCTTGTTGAAGTTTCTGTTTATTTCTTCTCCCCATTTTTTGATGGGGTTGTCTGTTTTCTTCTTGTAAAGTTCTACACCAGTGACAGATATATCCTGGATATCAACCCTTTATCAGTTGGGTATTGGGTAAATATTCTTTCCCATTCTGTGGACTGTCTTTGTATCTTAGTCACTGTTTCTTTTGAGGTGCAGAAGCTTTTTAGTTTCATGTAGTCCCATATATTTATCTTTGCTTCCAGTTGCTTTCTTAGTGGTGTTTCATCTTTGAAGATGCCTTTAAGTTCAATGTCGTGGAGGGTTTTTCCTATATTGCCTTCAATGTACTTTATGGATTCAGGTCTGATATTGAATTTTTAATCCATTTTGATCTGATTTTTGTGCATGGTGTTAGACAGAGGTCCAAATTCACTTTCTTACATGTAGCTGTCCAGTTTTCCCAACACCACTTGTTGAAGAGGCCTTCCTTGCTCCATTTTGGATTCTTTGCACCTTTATCAAAAATTAAATGATCGTGTGTTTGAGCATGGGTGTCAGGATACTCAACTTTATTCCATAGGTCCACAGGTCTGTTTTTATTCCAATACCACGCTGTTTTAATTACTACTGCTTTGTAGTACAGTTTGAAGTTGGGAAAGGTGATGCCTCCCATCTTCTTTTGCCAAGGATTGCTTTAGCTTTCCATGGGGGTTTATTATTCCATACAAATTTCAGGAGTGTTTGGTCAATTTTTTTTGAAGAATGTTATAGGTATCCTTATAGGGATCACATTGAATCTATGCAACGCTGTAGGGAGTATTACCATTTTGACAATGTTGATTCTCCCCAACCATGAGCAAGGAATGTCTTTCCGTTTCCTTGTGTCTTCTTTTATCTCTTGTAGCAGTGTCTTGTAGTTTTCTTTGTGCCTTTACACCCTTAGTTAAGCTGATTCCTAGGTATTTGATTTTCTGTGGTGCAATTGTGAATGGTATCGTTTCTTTCTTTTTTTTTCTTTCTTTTTTTTTATAAATTTTTTATTATACCACCGTAAAACATACAATTACAAAGGTGTTCATAATTGGTTCTTGGTAATACAGTATTCCAGCACCCATCCCTCCACCAGTGCCCCATTTCCACCACCAATGTACCCCTCCCCTCCCGTCCCCCACCCGCCTTAATAGCAGGTACCCCAGTTTCCTCTCTTTCTCTCTCTATCTCTCTCTCTGTCTCTGCATCTCTCTCCCTCTTATGCTGAGTGAAATTAGTCAGAAGGAAAAGGACAGATATAGAATGACTGCATTCATTAATAGGATATAGATACCATTGTTTTAATAAATATGGGAAATGGTAATGGCAGATTAAAACTCACCACTGAATATACACAAAGAGACTTAAGTGATAAACTCTAAATATCTGCTGGTATCGTTTTCTTAATATCCCTTTCTATTCTTTCATTATTTGTATATAGGAAAGCCACCAACTTTTGGGTATTGATTTTGTACCCTCCCACTCTACTATAAGCATCTATTGTTTCTAGGAGTTTTTTGGTAGAGAGTTTAGGATTCTTTAGGTATAATATCATGTCATCTGTGAATAGTGATAGCTTGACTTCTTCCTTGCCTATCTGGATGCCCTTAATGTCCTTTTCTTCTCTGATTGCTAAGGCAAGTACTTCCAGTACTATACTGAATAAAAAGAGTTGAGAGTGGGCAACCTTGTCTTGTTCCTGATCTTAGGGGGAAGGCTTTCAATTTTTCCCCCATTGAGAATGATATTTGCTGTGGGCTTTTGGTAGATAAGCCTCTCTTTGAATCCCTGCTCCCCCTATACAAACTCCATTGTGTGAGTTAGTTCTCTCATTGTGTTGCCTTTGGCCCTTTGTTGTTACCTTGTGTACTTTAAAATGCCATGTCTGAGAAAGGACATTCCATATCTATCCCTTTTCTAATTTAAGTTCTTTTGGTTGTTGCTTGGTGTTTTTGTTGTTGTTGTGGACCCTGTTGTTATGTCTACTTGGTGGGTGTCAGAATTCAGTTGAATACTTGGAGAACCTGATAGTGTCCAATAATTATTTGCTGTTGTAAGGAATTCTTCCCACACATCTCTTGGATTTGGGTCTAGGAACTCAATGGAGAAGCTGTATTTTTAAACCAGCAACAAACTATAGGTCCTTGCCAGACTTTTTCACCCATTTATCATGAAATACCTCTGATTCGTGCCTTGGCCTGACAAGCTCTTTGTTTTACCTGAGTTCCCTCTCCAATGAGTATGCTCTTTGTTATTTGTGTGTACACGTATGTGCACACTTTTAACACAGTAATGTAGGATGCAACGTGGCAATACCCAATAATTTCCATCTTGAACCTGCCAAATAGCAGTATTATTGCCAATAATAGCAGTATTATTTTCTCTCCTCTCTTTTCTCTCTCTCTCTCTCTCATTGTTGGCAACATTAGCACAATAGATTTAGTAGAATTTTTCACATTAGCTCATTTGCTTCTCATAGTTTTCCTCTAAAGGTAGAAAGCTTTGTTATTCTAAGTTTATCCATACTATAGTAGATCACAAAAACACTACACAGGGAAGGAGGGACAGGACAGGGGATAAAAGACTTGTATTGCATGATCTCAGGGACGCTGCCGGGGTCCCCAACAGTGCCAGGAAGCGGGTTCCCTTCTACCTCCGAAGCTGGCAGGGGAATGGATGAAGACTCAGGAATCCGATGCAGTTTTAAAAGGCTTTACTTATCACGAGTAAAGTCTCATGTCTGAGACTTCGCAGACATTGGGCAGAGCTGCTACTGGCTCTCCCTGTGACCAGCCACTCACGAGGCACCTGGGAGGGATGGTGGGTTCTAGCCCTGGCCCACCACCCCAGCAGAGCCTCGCAACAAGCCAGACGACCCCCCACTCCATGAGGGCCTCCATTTTCCACATCCGGACTTCTCACTTGTCAGAACTCCACCCAGCAGACCAGCCTATCACTGCCCGGCTCATGCAAGCGCCGCGCGGTTCATCAATAAATGCTGGACTTAGAGATGCCTACAAGAGTATGCTACCTGCATGGCAGAGCCTGGCAAGCTACCCGTGTTGTATTTGATATGCCAAATACCAGTAACAACTATAGACCTCATTCCGGAATGGATTGAGGCTCTTTATGTTCCTGGAGCAAGCAGATGCCCTTGGGCTCTACTATCATGAGACAGGACATATGGCAATGTTATTGGGGCCCGCTCGAGCAAATCAATGATGAACGGGAAGACAGTGATACAGTGATTACTTATCACAGGTTCAGGCATACAAATCCACAATAGGAAAAACCCTGTGCTTAGGATTCCTGGCTAGAACCCCAGCCACGTGTAGGCCAAAATGGCGGCCACCATGTGTAAAGGCCCTGTAAAGAGGAGACAAAGACAAGACTACCAAGAAGGGTGTGAGCTCACAAAGAGAGTCCAAAAAGGAGAGCGCGAGAGAGGAAGCAGGCTAGTTTTATACCCCTGCAACTCAGACCTCCCTCCCACTATTATGGAAAGCAGGGAGGGTCAAATGCCCCTCAGGTAATTTCTCCCAGCACCTCACCTAGGCCCTTTTATATGCTAATGTCTTGAGCCAAGATCTGCCTGGAAAAGCCTTTATAGGGTAGAGAAGGGAGTTTCCAGATGGCTTGTCTCTGTACCAAAGTCTAATACTAATACCAGATAAATATTTCTCCAAGCCTTCACAAGAGTCTTGTCTACTTCATGGTAGTTTTGTATTTTAGTTGCCTTTGAGTTATCAGGGAGCCATGTTTGCTTGCTAGGAGGCAAACAGCATTTCTCTCTGGTCTAATTATTTAGGGATCCAACGTGGCCAGGCAAATATGCTGGTAAGATCTAGCTAGTCCCACGATGATTGTGGTAGCATGAGAGAATATTTATACCAGCTAGTACAGAATACATGGTCAGACAAACTGCCACATTTAGACTACCCCCCTTTTCTATGAAGTGATTTGCAGGAGGCAATCCAGAGCAGATGCAGAAGCTCTTAGAGGAGTCCTGCAACACATGCAACTGACTCTGAATTGATTGCAGTGCCCCATGTGGTCTCTTGAGCACCACTAGGAGTGAAGTTTGAGCACAAAGCCAAGAGTAGCCTCTGAGCACATTTGGTTTGGCTCCCAAACATCACTCTAACTCCTTATATTCACTGGATTGCTCTTTTCAACACATAGAATTCCATACATGTATTGATAGATCATCAGCCTTTATTTTTGCCCATCTAGTGAAAGAAGCATGTGAAAAATCTGTTACTAGATTCATATTCTTTTTTAAAACTTTAGTTTAATTTTTTATTGAACCACTCTTCAATAAAGCATTACAAAACTATAAATGATTGGATTTCAGTCATACAGTGTTCCAATTCTCTCCTCCATCAGTGCATTTCCCAACAACAATGTGCCTGTTTCCCTCCCACCTGACCCCCCCATAACCTGCCTCTATGGCAGGCTTTTCTTCTATCTCTCTCTTTCTCTCTCACTCTATCACTTTCTCCCTTCTTTTGTGCATTGGGGTTTGCAATACAGACATTAAAAGGTTATAATATATATACCTTTACTTGCTTTCAATACTCAGTTCTATCTAGCATGACTGTCCAACTATTGTCAAATTAGTCCCTTCTCTATCTTACCTAACCTTAAGGCTATAAGGAATAGTCTAGGAGAGGTTTGCATATCACTGTCTGTCTTCCCGTTGTTCATCGATTTGCTCGAGCGGGCCCCAGTAACATCTCCATATGTCCTGTCTCTATTGCATATAAACAAAGCTTAATTTTATTAGTACTGCAGGAACGAAGGGCTAGAGATATAATACAGATGTTAAGGTCTTTGTCTTGCATGCAGTAAACCCTGGTTCAATCCCAGGCACCACAGATGCAATACCATAGTGGCCTCAAACATAGGGCCAGGAGTAGCTCCTGAGCATAGCTGGGTGTGTTAGAGAGACAGAGAATAATGTAGTACAGAAACTGTCTCAGAATTGAGCCAGTTGTGATATGTACATGATAGATACTTTTTTATGTCCGTTAAAACATTATTAAAATGGTTTTGTTCAAGGAAACCAGATAAGAAGTGTTACAAGCAATTATACACTATTTTTATTATTTGTTTTAGATATAAATACTTTCTCAATCAAAGGTTATCATTTTTTATCAATTTTGTGAGAAAGGTTCAAGATGGAGGTGAAGTCATTTCCTTTTAGTCTCTCAAATTAATGGCTGAAGCAGCAATATAACTCTAGACCATGTCCATTAAGTCAGTGTTCCCTGAGTCTAAAAATCAATCTTCTATGGTTTCATTAAGACCGTGTATGATGCTTCAAGACAAAAGCATATCATTGTTTTTCTGGCACCATAAAAGTAATCATAATATAAAAACAAAGGAAAAAAGATATAGAATGACTACATTATTTCCATGATATATGCATATATATGTATAGTATGATACATAAACATATATATATATATATGTATAGTATGATACCAATATCCAAAGTCTGGCAAAACATGGATCAGGAGATCTTGTCAAAGGTGGAATCTACCACAAACGGGTGGGAGTCAGAGGTTAGGTAAGACAGAGAAGGGAACAGTGTGCTAATAATTGTTGAAAGCGATACAACAAGCCTAAAACTGAGCATTGAATATAAGCAAAAAGATACACATGACAACCTCTAAATGTATGTATTGGAATCCACAATGTGTAAGAGAAGGAAGAGAGAAAGAGAGAGAAAGGAAAGAGAGAGAAAAGAGATAAAGAACCTGCCATAGAGGCAGGCTAGAGAGAGAGGGAGGGAATTGGGGACATCGGTGGTGGGAATTGGGCACTGGTGGAGGGATGGGTGCTGGAACACTTGTATGACCGAAACCCAAACATGACCATCTTTGTAATTGTATATCTCATGGTGGTATAATAAAATATTAAAAAACAAACAAACAAAAAAGCAAGCAAAAAACAAATAAATAAATAAATACAAACATTTTTCCATATTGTTCAGTGTCATGTTTTATCTGTATTATTGAGCATTTGAATCCTGAGCGCAAACCCCACAGAACCTTTGATGCAGTTGGATTTGGCTATTTCCATCTCGGTTAGGCTTCCCTTCATTTCATCTCTGAAATCTAATGATCTAATCTAATAACATTAGAAAGGATTCTAAACTGCTCAGCACTTAATCAGCTTAGTCCTAGAAAATTAAATCAAAGCCTTAGGTGTGTACACTTCATTGCCTAGATGAAATCTCACCCTGGGAGACAATCGTATTATTTGGTTACTTATTAATTGGCATGCTAGAAATTGCATGGATGTTCTTAAGCCAAGAGTCTAATAGAGTGGTGGAAGGGTTGTAGTATTACTAGTTAAGCATAATGTAAAGATTAGGGACTTGGGTTATAGACAGATATGAAATTGATCCACATGCTATCACTTAATAGTCATATATATATGGCACTGGGAATTTCTGACGCTTAGAGTAACCCTCAATTGAATTGAATTGGAATAATAGAGCTAACACAATAGTGTTATCATAAGGATTCATTGATATCTTAAAAAATATATAAATGTACATATGTATATATAAATGCACATTTTCCTGGCAGAGTGTATATCTATCTACCTTACTGTATGTGAATGTATGTTGGCAGTCTGTCACAAAGATATAGGTTGTCATTTAACAATTATATTAAAATATATATGTAATATATATATATACATATATATATATATATATATTTTAAAATCAGTAGTCCCAAAGAATATAAGATAGGCTGAAAACAGGACAGAGCTATATTTTTTCTGCCTATAGGTGGATAGACTTCAGGAAGACATAAAGCAATAAATATAGGCTTATAATGTTCCTCCCTAGAAGAGATTCAACTAAAAGACCATAGCCCTGATTATGTTTTTTGAAAGATAAATGTCACTGATGGTAGTTCTGAGAAGATTTAGGGGCCAGTCCACTTTATGCCATTTTTTCAAGTATGGAACAGAACATGTCTTTTTTAGACTGGCCTGAGACCAGTCTATTGAAAACCCAATCTTGTGAAAATCTTAGAAAATCTCAGGGATTATTCTCTAGAACATGACTTCCTTTTACTTGCCTTTTTATGTAGGAAAAGCTTTATAGCATCAGGTTAGAAATAATCAAATTTCTCTGAAGACTGACAAAAGTCAACTTTTCAACGAAACTTTCCATAAATATGTAATCCATTAGTAATCAGAGATGTATTCTTAGAAAGTGTTAACTTCATATAATCATCCACACTTTCAGCTACCTGCCCACATGTTCACCCCTTCTACCCACCTATCCATCCATCCACTCACCATCTATTCACCTTTCCCTATACATATACTGATGATCCCATCACTGGAAATTCAGAGACAAGACACATAGTCTTTCTGGACTCTCAAAAGCTTCCCAGAAAGGAAAGTTTCTAAGAGTATACTTCAGAACTACTTCAGTATCTCAGTATCTCAGTATGCTCTTAGGATGCAGGCTGGTACTAGGTACTAGGATGGTACTAGGTATAGGATGCAGGCAGACATGATTAACTCTGCCGTAAAAGCAGCAGTAAGGTTCAGACTGAGTTCTAAGGTCCTTACAGTAGATAGCCCACCTAGTCCTGAAAGCTGGGGAGTATTGATAACTGGTATAATCCTCTTTCCTAAAATTCCCTTAAAATCACTTCACTGTTCACAGTACTTATTTTATTTTATACCTCCGAATCCTTTTGTAAGCTTTTTTTGCCTAGAAGCTATTTTAAACTTTTAACAGTGAATTCTGTTGTGACTAAGCACTGCCAAAGTAACAACTGGTATTACGAGGATATTTATAAAAATGTGTTGTCCTTTACAGAGGAACAACTATTTAGCGTTGCAAAGAGACAGAGCAATTGTACCTCCAGAGTGCTAGTTACAGTACTTCTGGAAATTGTAAAAAAGGTTTTACTATATCTACATGCATCCATGACGATGTACAACTTCAGGGGTTGATTATAAATATTATAAAAATGAGAACATACTTGAGTCTGCTTTCAATAACATAAAAGTTCTTGTTGCCTTTTCTCTCATCTATTATTTGTATGTGAGAAGTCAGGATTACTTGGATTTTATCCGTATTCTATCTCTGGAATACTGGAGAATTATTTAACCTTTTAAAGCCTCCTCTACAATGTGTGGTAATGATTAATCATAATGATATCTCATGTAAGACAATGTTGCTGCATTATATAATTTAATACAAAACACCCAGTCAAGGGGGCTGAAGAGATAGTACAATGGATAAAGAGTTTGCTTTAAATGAGAATGGATAGGTCTGAGTCTCAGATTTATTCCTCAACAACCCATATGGTCCCCTGAGCCTTCCAGGATTGATCCCTGAACTCAGATGGAGGAGAAAGCCCTTAGTTTTCTAGGTATGACCCCCAAACCAAGGAAAAGTATCTCAGGTACAGATATTATCAATATTTCTACATAAGAATGAAGAGAATTTAAATCTTTTTTTAAAAATATTTTATTATACCACCATGAGATATACAGTTACAAAGATGTTCATAAGATGTTCATATTTGGGTTTCAGTCATACATCGTTCCAGCACCCATCCCTCCACCAGTCCTCATTTCCCACTACCAAATCGCCAGTTCCCTCCCCCAGTCTGCCTCTGTGGCAGGTTTCTTAATTTATTTCTCTCTCTCTCTCTCTCTCTCTCTCTCTCTTCCTCTCTCTCTTCCTTCCCTTCCACATTGTGGATTACAATACATACATTAAGAGGTTGTCATGTGTATCTTTTTTTCCTGTATTTAATGCTCAGTTCTAGGTTGGTATCAGCACTTTCAACAATCTTGGCATCAAAGACTACTCGAAAGCCATCAATTGAACGCGAAGACTTCTAAGCCAAGATCTCAAGCTTGGATCTGTCTGACCCAGATGCCTACTTCACTATGATATGATTTGTCACATAGATTGATGTATTATAATTCCCATACAAAATGGATTTCATACTTAAGCATCAAGTTGTCATGCTGGCTTGTTATTGTTTGAAGATTGCAGCAACTCTTTCCAAGTAAAATTGAACCAGAGCTCAATATTAGATGAGGACAACTTTGCTGGCCCTAAAGTATAAAGGTAAGGCCAGTTGATACTTGGTTTGCCCTTCTACAAAAAACAAACTCTAGCCTTGTTTCATTTGTAGGCAACTTGGTGTGTGCCTCAAGGAACCAGTCAACTAGGGAATTTTATTGTTCCTTCTGGCACCCACTGGTTTACAGCCTAATCTTTCTCTATGACAAAAGAAATTCTTCTTGTGACCTTGCAGATAAGACCATTGATTTGAGGACATAGTCCTCCATTTTCCAACTTGCCTGCATGTTGTCAATGGACCTCTTTCTTTCCTTTTCTACTCTCCATCCTTGCTCGAAATCTCTTTCTTGACCCATCACTGTGTTTCTCATTTGATTGACTGAGCAGACATGAAACTGAATCTTTTTAGTTACACTAATGTTTCTGTACCTAAAACACTATGCAAGACTTATTTATTTTCTCTGAGAGGCATTTTGCTATTTTTATAATTACACTCTCCATGAATGCTATTAATATTCTACTCTTCTCCATCCTTCAAATGAGTCTTGAACCTACTTGACAATTTTTCTTTAGCACTTGGCAAAGTCAGCAAAATGAACTTAAAATTCTAGACCTCTCAGTTACTGATATATTCTTGCAACAGCCATTACCAAATCTTTTGACTATGCACTTTGATTATGTTCATCTAATTTGTCAGATCACCAGTTGTGGCAATTTGGGGTTTTCTAAATAAGGTATTAAAAATAATTCAATCAGTTGTCTGGGCTGCTTTCCCACGAAGAAAAAATATTATAAAGTAATTGATTCCTTAATGTTGACTCTGGAACAAAAGTGAAAAGACCGAAGGTAGTGCGTACCCATACAAATGCCCAAATTGGCTCATACATGTCCCTACATGTTCAGGCTGAATTGGACTTAGGGCTCGAAGTTCATGGCCTTTTCCCAGGCCAAGTCCAGCACCCTGTATCAACTGGGTTTCATTAACTCTTGTGTTGCAGTACACTGTTGCCCAGAGCCTCTGCATCTTGCCCAGAGTTACCTCCCACAGGCCACTTTGTAGATATAGGGGCAAGAAAACAGTTTGAATCTGTGACTTTATGTGGCAGTATATCTTACTATATCTTATACTAACATGTATTCTATGTTAGCTGGTATAAATATTTTCTCTCACTCTACCACAATCATTATGGGACTAGATAGATCTTTCCAGTATATTTACCTGGCCACATTATATCCCTAAGTAATTAGACCAGAGAAAATGCTGTTTGCCTCCAAGCAAGAAAGCATGGATCTCTAATAAGTCTAGAGACTTATTACAAAACAACTATGAAGTGAAGATGAGAGTCTTATGGAGGCTTGGAGAAATATATACCTGGCTGTAGAATATCCATTGGTACAGATACATGCCCTTCCCTCCTCTACATAGGACCTGCAGAGACACTTCCAAGGCAGATCTAGGCTGGAACAATATTAACATTTCAATGAGCTAGGTGAGGACCTGGGAGAAGTTACCTGAGGCGAATTGACCCTAACTGCTTTCCATTGGTGTGGGCTGGTCTGGGCTGAAAGTTATAAAAGCTGTAGCCTGCTTTCTTCTGTAACTTTTCTGCCTTTTCACCTTTTCTCCTTTCAGCCTCTGCTCTACTCTGTTCTCTTCCCTGTTGGGCCTTAACACATGGTAGTGACCAGCTTCGCCTAGAATTTAAACCTACACATGGCCAGGGTCCAGCTAGGAACTTATAGTCTGGGGTTTCCCTGTTACTTGATTGTATACCAGAACAAGTGTGAGTAAAGTCTCTTGAAACTTTGCTGGATTCTTGCATCTTTCTTTGCTGTCCATTGATCCCCTGGGGCAGAAGGAGAATCCCTGACACTGCTCCCAGATTTTTTTTCAGGGCGCCCAGCATACCCCAACACTCTTGGTCCTTATCTTCATCTTTTCTTAATTTGGCTTTCTAAGCTACTTTTTTCTGATTATGAAACTAGCACATCTTTTGGTATACACATTTTTTGTTATTTTTTTGTTCGTTTTTGTTTTGGGACCACACCAGGTGATGCTCAGGAGTTACTCCTGGCTCTCCACTCAGGAATTACTTCTGGTGAGGTGAAAAATAAAAGCACAAAAATAAACATTAAAAGACTTAAAAATCTAATTCATAAAGAGAACTTACTAACATTATGACATATTATTCAAATATGTATTGTTTAAAAGTACATATCTCTTGTCTTCCCATTGTTCATCGATTTGATCGAGCAGGCACCAGTAATGTCTCCATTCGTTGGGAATGAGGTCCATTATTGTTACTGTTTTTGGCATATCGAATACACCATGGGTAGCTTGCCAGGCTCTGCCATGGATAATATAGTCATAAATCATAGTAGTATAAAAGTATATGATAGTTAAAAGCTATATAGTATCTTTTTTTTTACTTTTTGGGAGTAGTACATACAGTCATATACTATAAATGACTACAAACATTTATTATTCTGTAATAATAAATATTATTAAGTTAAGTTCTATAAATTAGAAGTCTCAATCTCACAGCACTAAAATCAAGGTGTTGGCTCTGTGGTTTTTTCTGGAGACTCTAGGGGTGAACATATCACCTGTTCATTCAGGTTGTTAGCAGACAATGATGCCATCAAGCTCCTCATATCTTGTTGACTATTATTCCCCATTTCTTGGGCTTCCCCATTTCATGCCTTGTGGCCCCTCTGCATCTTCAAAGCCATCACCAATGGATCAAGTCCTTTGCACCTTGTCTCTCACTACAGCTGGGCACATTTCTCCAGTTTAAAGATTCATGTAATTAGATTGTGCCCACATGGATAATCTAGAACATGTTCGCTATACAAAAGGTCATAATCTTAAACAGGTCTGAAAAGTTCCTTTGCTGAGAAAAATTTCAGAGTCATAGGTTATATAATTAGGTTACATATTTGAGGATGTTATTCTGGCTAACAAAATAACCTGTAAACGTCCTTTTTTTTTTTTTTTTTTTTTTTTGCTTTTTGGGTCACACTCGGCAATGCTCAAGGGTTGCTCCTGGTTCTACACTCAGAATTTACTCCCAGCGGTGCTCAGGGGACCATATGGGATGCCAGAGAATCGAATCTGGATAGGCCACGTGCAAGGCAAACACCCTACCCACTGTGCTATCGCTCCAGCCCCCTAAACATCCATTTTTGACATGGCTGTTACCTGTTTGTGCATAAAATTTACCTGGAGAGCTGTAGTTTGCAATGGGGACCTGGAATCTTCATTTAGCAAGCTTCTTCCCATGATTCATAAAACACACATAACAAAGCTTGATCATGGTGCTGACAGTCTAGAATATATATATATATATATATATATATATACATATATATATACATATACATATATAATTAATTTTTATTTTTGGAACCATGATTTACAATAAAATATATATTTTTGAACAGTTTGAGGCTCTTCATATTCCTGAATCAACCAGATGCCATTGGGCTACATTGGCACGTGATAGGGTCCAGTGGAAATGTTACTGGCACCCGCTCAAGGAAATCGATGAATAATGGGATTCAAGTGATCAAGTGATTTACAATATTGTTAATCCAAGGTTTAATGCAGAAAACATTCCAATTCCACACCCTCTGACAGTGTCAGTGGCCCACACTATTGTTCCAGTGTCAGGCCACCATACTGTCCTATGAAGAGATATGGACTCAGATTCTGTCTCCTTTGGGTATCTGTTGTTACCTTACCATGTTTCCTTTTTATACTTCATATAAAGTGACCATTCTGTATCTGCCCTTCTCTAGAATATAAATTTTAATTAATGTATAGTATATATAGTATATATAGCTCATTCTCTCTTATTGGCAATGATATAGTAGCACCATTTATGATAATTTCCTCATATACTTTCCTTTGAATGAAAAAACCTCACATTGAGGATTGACATAGTGAGCAGTTTTGCTGAGTGTGTTGTGCTTTGATTTGTGATGGAATTGTATGTTTTTATTCATACACTGGACTGTTTGCAAGTCCATGAACGTCTGTCCTTCCAAGCCAGCATTATCGTCCATGTGTTTGTCTCTGTGACCAATCTGCTCCTGCAGCCTTTGCTCATTGTGTTTCTGTTTGCTGGATGCTGCAGTTGTCTCTGGGGACGGCAGAGGCTGCATTTGCCAAGTTCATAACTCACCCAAACTTCCTGAGTTCAGTGTTTCCACATGAAGTGGAGACTTCTGCTGCTCAATATTTATCTTAAAATACAAACATAATATTTCCTGGGCCTGGCGAGATAGCACAGATTCTTGCCTTGCATGTGACTGACCCTGGTTTTGATCCCCAGGCCCACCTATAGTCCCCGAGGCACTTGTAGGAGCAATACCTGAGCACAGAGCCAGAAGTAAGCCATGAGCATCATTGGATGATCCCCAGGCCCAAAAGAGTACTTTCCTATCTTTAAAAGGAAGGACTTAGAAAAATCCTTCCTGATGGCCTCCAAGTTTTAACTCAAGTAGAAATAAATAGCATCATAAATATTTTCCTTAGCTTTCTTTATTTCTGGGCTCAGGGAGATGGTTTAAAGGGAAGGGCACATGCTTTGTCTAGTACAGTGTGTTCTCAGCACCCTGGGAGCAATCTTGAGCATTAAAACAGAGTAGCCCCCAAGCACTGCTGGGCATGCTCTCCCCCCCCCACCTCCCAACCAAAACCACTTCTGCATCTAAAAGGGCATGAAGACAAAAAAAATATTGGCGTTTGATAAAGCTAGAGGATAGAAAAAAAATTTAATTGGTTCATCTTAAAGTGGAAAACATATTTGACAGGAAAAATTTACATTTTTTTTACTTGGAATTTGAAAATTATTACTTCAGGAATACAATTTGACCATTTAGGAACTTCAAAACATGGCTATTGCTGCTCACTCTTTTAAAGAAATTATTTGCCTATGTATAAATTAATCTTGGAATTACGTCATGAAAACTCTTCACTTGAATTTGTTTAATTCTAGAAGAAGGTTGGGTTTGTCATATTGAACTTTTGGAAAGCAAATATATAGGCTATTTGCCTAAATATGTTAATAATGAAATACCTATGTACTTTCTTTTTTGTTATAGGTATTTTATTTTCTAAGAACTTATAGTACTAAAGGAAATATGGAACTATCAAAAGAGCAAAATTTGCATCTTGTGAAGCAAAAGACCTGTTTACAGGTGTAGTGGTAGACTACTGTGATATTAGTGACTGATATACATGTGCAGTTAAGTCTCAGGAGCAATTGGGAACAGGACAAGAAGGAACAACAGAGGTTGAGCCAAACAACTCATTCTATGAGCAACTATTGAAAAGAAGTTTCCAGAAACAAATAGGTTAGTGTCTAACGAAACTTGTTGTGGGGCCAGAGAGATAGTTCAATGGATTAAGGACATGCATTGTATATAGGAGGCCTGGGATTGCTCCCTAGAATCAGGTGGTTCCCTAAATACCACAAGGAACAACCCCAAAGAGCACCACATTGAGCCAAGAATAATCCCTGAGCACTGTCATGTGTAGCCCCCCAAACAAAACAAACATAAAAAGTAACATTATACTTTTCTTCCCTTTGTAATGTAAATACGTTATTCTAAGGCCAAAGACAAGAAGATTCTACGTGTGTATATTTGCATGTTGTCAGCTGTAGTAAATTAGACAAGAGAAATTCTGATGGAGAAGTGCTTTCTCAGTTAAATGAGTTCCTGACATTTGATTACTTAATTTTGATTGAGATATAATTGACATACAGCTTTGTGTGAGTTAAGGTGTAAAGCAAATTTAAAATTACAATATGAATACCACTGTCATATTACCTTAATGCCTTTATCGCACAATTATCATTTTTGTCATGAGAAATTTAAGATCTAGTCTTTTAGTAAGTTTGATGTATATTATGCAGTATTATTAACTATAATCACTATGTTGTGTGTTAAATATACAGCAGTTATTCATCTTCCATATGCAAATTTATACCCTTAATTATATCCCCAATTTATCTACTCCTCAGAGGTGAAAATCATATTCTACATTCTATTATTGTAGTTTATTGTTGTTTTTAAGATTCTATATATATAATGATAGCATGTGGTATTTGTCTTTCTCTATCTGACTTATGCGCTTAGCATAATGCCCTCAAGGGCCTGTCCTGTACTCTGAAATGGCAGAATTTCCATCTTTTTCATAGCTGAATATTCCAGTGTGTATGGGGATGTATGTGTTTGTGTGTATGTGACATCTTTATCATTTCATCGTCTGATAGATACTTCAGTTGTTTCCAAATAGCCCTTAACATTTATTTTTTAATGCTAAAATTTAATAACAAACACTTTAACCTTACTGAAGCCCTTCAGAGATACTGAAGGGTAAAGGTACTCAGAGTTGGAGGTGACAGGGGGAAGAAGCAATTCTAGAAAGGTCCAAGTAAAACAGATCAATGATACATTTAAAATGGAGCCCCCAGTGATGGAGAGCCAGTACAGGGGGGCAAGGTGCTTGCCTTGCGTGAATCCCACGAGGGTTTGATCTTTTTGCATCCCTGAGCACAGAGCCAGGAGTAAGCTCTGAGCACCACTGGGTGTGGCCCAAAAACAAAGACACAAAAACCCGAGCTTCTAATGTGGAGAATATATGATGCCTCAGGTACTCTTATATATGAAAAAGTCAGGTAGTATCTTAGAGGACTGAATACACATTATCATAAGATCCTGGAACTTCTCTCCTAGGTTTTTATCTAAGAGAAATAAATATGTGTCAGGAGACACATTTAATCATTACTTACAGCAACTGCACATACAATAGTTAAAAAAAATCAGAGCCAAGTCAATAAATTCATCAATAGGTTGAATAGATTTTTTTTCAGAAGTTGCAATTATGCAATGGAATACTGCTTCACAGTACAAAGTAATGTATTACTGATACCGCTAACTGTTGTGTTTATCCAAAAAGTCCAGACATATAAGGCTACATAAACAAAACTCTAGAAAAGACAAGTCAACCAACAACGGAGGTGATATTGGCTGTCTGGGGCTGGAGGTAGCAGGAGACTATAAAAGGGTGCAAGGAGGAAACTTGTTTGGAAAATATCTACATCTTAATTTAGGTGGTGGTTACAGGAGTAAAAGCATTTATCAAAATACTATATTGTACACCAGTGTCTTTTTATTATATGAGAATGTGCCACAATAAAATTGGCTTTTGAAATGCAGTTATAGAAATCAACAAATTGATAATAGTGTGGTTCAGAGCTGCTTTGCTATGTTGCAAATAATTACAGCAATAAGTAAAAAGACTTCAGAGTGGTCTTAAGTGCTAATACAAAGCTAATTGCCATGTTATCAATGAGTGAGTTGTTAGACACATAAAATTCCTGTAAGGAAATTCTCCAGTTTCTCCAAAGGATTTATATGTTTCTGTATGCATGCACGTAACTTGCATGTCTGTGTTTATGTGTGCACGTGAGCATGAAACCACGCGTGTACACACTACTCAGTTGCCCAAGGGAGAGTATAAAAATGAGAAATGTACTCTCCCAATGTTCTGCTTTTAGTCCGTCACTTTAATTGCACCACTCTGTTGGTTCTGCCAAGTATAAGCTGATGCAGGAAGAAAACACGTTATCCTCAGTCAGAGGCAGTCTCTTAACAGACCTCATGACTTTAACAAGGACTCAGCACAGTGGGGTGAGTGAAAACTATTAAATAATAATTATAAACTAAGGTATTATAATAATAATATTTGGAATAGTTACCCTGTAGCTCCCTGTGACTTATGTATGAACCCATTTAATCGCACAGCTAACTTGAAGGCACGGGTTATATAGGCTGCTCCTTCTACGGAAACGACAGGCTCAGAGACGTGATGTAAAGGATGGTTAGCGGGAATTAAGAAGTTAGTGGAAAGTACAGTTACTGGGAAGTTAGTGAGAAGTAAATGGCAGAGTGCTCCTGACCACTGAGTTGTCGCTCAAGAATAGAATATGTGCAATTTGAGGAAGAATGACTTCAAGGACTCGGAGTGTTAGCTCGCCCATCTCATCAGAGCACTCTCAAGTTGCGGGTCCAGCCAGAGAAGCAGAGTCCGACCAAATAGATACTGTCTTTACCATTGTCCTTATTCTCTCATCGTCTGGACCACGGCCTTGCCTCTCTGTAATTCCGTACACTAACATGCTTCCGCCAGGGATCCTGCCCAGCTGAATAATGTTCTTGGATTTGTATCTCTCATCTTGTCACTGATTAGTCCTGACTCTTCCTGGCAAGAGTCCTGCCAGGCTATTTCAGGAAACAAAAAATTCATTACACATATCCTTATTGATTTTCCCTCTTTGCTTATTACTGAAATGCTTTTCCCTTCCTCTCTGGAAGAAACAGCATTGCAATTACTGGAAGGGGAGTGGGTGGGGGCTCGCCCAGCAGCCTTCTACCCCTCCTCCTTCCCCCAGGGTCTAGCTACTGTTACGGGGAGGTGGGGGTGGGGGCGGTAACAGCTGCTCCCGCCCAGAGGAGGGAGGTGAAAACAGCAGAGCTGGAGCAGCCTGGCTTCCTTGAGCTCATTCCTGACCATCCCAGGCAAAGCCACTCAGCTTTGGTTGCTAGCTCAGGAATATCTGATTTACCCACAGGCTCAAAAGGAAGAGAAACTTTTTGTTTTAATGGACCCACTTAAAGAATTATTGAAACTACTACTACCGCATGCCCACCAAGTGGGAGGTTCCCAAGACCCTTGTGATCGTTTGGGACCTGCAGTCTTCAGGGGTTTGGTCTGTTGAAGGATGTACAACACGGCCACAATCATGGTCGTACAGTCTAAACACAAAAATCATAATATAGTTACAATTTGCAATAAATGAAGTGTCAGAAAAGAAAATAGGTTGTTAAAACCGAAAACAAATGACCAATTTTTTTTTTTTCATTAAGAGGGGTGGGGATAGTTGGGGGATGACCTGGACAGTGCTCAGGTCTTTCTCCTGGCTCTGTGCTCAGGAATCCTCCTGATGGTGCTCAGGGGACCATATAGGGTGCTGGGATCCAAGCGGATAGATTCTGTGTGACCAATCACCCTACCCAACATGCTGTCTCTAGCCCTACGTCTAGTTTTGGACAAGGGAGCGTTAAGGTCCCAGTGTCTCGAGGATATTTGGAGCTGGAAGCCGAAGGTGGATCTGCTGTGTTCTAAGGTACAAGAAAACCTGGGCCCAGCCCCAAGGTCACCGGGGGGTCTGTGGTTGAGTTTGCAGGTTACAGCAATTGCCTCTAGCTTCGCTTGCGGCCTCTCAGTGAGCACAGCAAGCCGATGGTTTGCATCTCTGAAGGGCCCGCACCATCAGCTTCTTCCCAGAGCTGCAGGACTGGCTGGCGTGTGCAGTTGCCGGAGCGCGGCCACACACTCAGCTGTGGCCAACCCTACAAGAAAGAACCAAGTGTTCTTTCTCCAGCTCATGGTGGAGAACAGGAATAGAGTTTGCCAGTAGCAGTTAGGTATGCGGCTGGTTTTGCAGTTGGTAAGTGGGATGCCCCGGGTTCGCTTTCGGGAGAGAGAGAGAGGGGAGAGAGAGAGAGAGAGAGAGAGAGAGAGAGAGAGAGAGAGAGAGAGAGAGAGAGAGAGAGAGAGAGAGAGAGAGAGAGAGAGAGAGAGAGAGAGAGAGAGAGAGAGAGAGAGAGAGAGAGAGAGAGAGAGAGAGAGAGAGAGAGAGAGAGAGAGAGCTGGCCCCTGCACTTCTCCCTTCCCGGTGGCTAGATTGGGTGCCAGACTGGGACGACCCGTGCCCTCCTTGAGCAGGTGCTCCCAAACCGAGTGGGCCCCTGCTCCGGGACATTTCCCTGCTCCAGAGACTTCCTTCCTGCTCCTTGGGAAGAGAACCTGGAAGCCTCCAGGAACCTGGCATGCAGTGCCTGCGTGGTTTCAGTACTTTGGGCACTAACCTGACCTGATGGGTCTCTAACGAGAGGCTGTGCAGGAGGTCATTAGAGTCCCTTGGGACTCCTGGGATAAGGACACTCCTGGCCCCAAGCAGCTCAGCATCCTGCTGAGAGGGACCCTCCCTGTGCTGGCCTTTGGTGTCAAGATATGTGGATAGATTGGAAAGACCTTGTTACTAAAGGGGACTTCTTCCTCTAGTGGACTTAGCTCTAGCTTAGTACAGAGTGTCACCAGCTTCCTAAGAAAGCAACTGGAGCAGAGTTTATTTGCCGGGCAGCTTGGGTCGCATAGCTTCTATCTGATTCAGTCCCATGCGTTCTCTGAAGTATGAGCATCATAGTATTCAATTCAGGCCTGGAGACAAACAAGTGAACAATAAAAACTGGGGATTGGCTCCCAGGGTATTTGAATCTCATGCATTATGTAGTTGGCCTTCAATCTAGCTTTCTTTCATTCCTTCCTTTGCCCTGGTGATGTCATTGCTTCAAATCCAGCACAGCCACAGAAATGTTCAGGTGATAATGTGCAACTCACTAAACAGCTGCAATCTCTCTCAATCTTTAGCTGCTGATAATGAAGCTAATGGCTGATAGATACAACAAAATTCTAATTACTTAATGTATTTGTAAGGGTTACTGTTGCAGGAATCCTAAGGGCCGCTGCATCTGCTCTGGATTACCTCCTGCAAATCACTTCGTAGATAAGGGGGTAGTCTAAATGTGGAAGTTTATCTGCCATGTATGCTGTACTAGCTGGTATAAATATTCTCCCAAGCTACCACAATCATAGTGGGACTAGCTAGATCTTACCAGCATATTAGCCTGGCCACGCAGGACCCCTAAGTAATTAGACCAGAGAGAAATGCTGTTTGCTTCCAAGCAAACAAGCATGGCTCCCTAATATACTCAAAGGCAACTAAAATATAAAGCTACAATGAAGTAGAAGAGACTTGTGAAGGCTTGGAAAAATATTTAACTGGCATTAGTATTAGTCTTTGGTACAGAGACATGCCATCTCAGAAACCCCCTTCTCTACCCTATAAAGGCATTTCCAGGCAGATCTTGGCTCAAAACATTAGCATACTAAAGGGCCTAGGTGAGGTGCAGGGAAGGATTACCTAAGGGCATTTGACCCTCCCTGCTTTCCATAACAGTGGGAGGAAGGTCTGAGTGGCAGGGGTATAAAACTAGCCTGTTTCCTTTCTCCCGCGCTTCTTTGTGGGCTCTCTCTCTTTGTGAGTGCTCACCCTTCTTGGAAGTCTTGTCTTCTTCTCCTTTTACAAGGCCTTTACAAGTGGTGGCCGCCATCTTGGCCTACACGTGGCTGGGGTTCTAGCCTGGAATCCTAAGCACCGGGCTTTTCCTTTTTGCTGATTTTTATGCCTGAACCTGTGATAAGTAAAAGCCTTTTAAAACTGCATCAGATTCCTGAGTTTTCATCCATTCCTCGCCGGCTTCAGAGGTAGAAGGGAACTCGCTTCCCAGCACTGTTGGGGACCCCCGCGGAGCGCCCCAACAGGTTACATTCTGTTACATTTGAGACTTGAACAAAAAAGTTTAAGTATAAAGGAATTAAATTCTTGCCCTTCAATGAAGTATAGAAGACAATTGAGAGCTAGCGCCGTAAAGCCAGGAGGAAACTAGAATTCTCTGTCTTTAGCACATAGTTTAATTGATAAGGTCCTCTTAGAAAGCTCCTGAAGTACTAAAAATTGCATCTACATCCCAGGCAACAGGAAAGATGAAACAGAAAAAACAGAGCTCTTATCAGCAGTGTCAATTCTCTAAATCTCTTTCAACAATCTTCTTGGAAGTCCCTTACCTTAGTGCCTTTCCCAGAGCAGGGATCAGAGTTAGTCACTTGGCCATTGTTAACTGCAAAGTGGCCTGAGAAATGCCCTTCAATTGAGTGTTTTGCTGGAGCAAAACACCCACTTCTGATACCAAAGGGAAAAGAAGAACAGGGTCATTGGGAGGCAAGTAATACTTTCTGTCACATTCAGTCGTGCTTCTTGGATTTTCTTTAACTTTTATATCTTCTTGATTAAAAAATGTAGGACTACCAAGCAGTATTCAGGAACCTTGGGAAACCGTCCATCAATTGTTTGCAAACCAGGCCAGCAAAGGATAATGAACTGCCCGGAAAGCAGTACCAGGTTTTACCTAGGCCTGAGGGTGTGTAGGACTACTAAAATGCTTAGGATTTGCTCACTTGTCAGGTATACACCTTAACCTTCCATAATATCTCTCCAGTCTTGAAACTGGGCCATTTCAAAGAGAAAGGAAAATAGAACTGTAAGTCAAATTAATCAGTGTCATTTGCTCTCAGATATGTTTCTGTACATTCTTGATATGTATGTCCTTCCCCACCTACAGGTGTGGAGGAGGTAGATGTTGGTTATGGAAATTAAATATACATAGTTCTCAACCTAGAGAAAGAGATAAAGCTGAATTCGCAAATCTGGAGTGCCTCGGGATCTGTTGGAGTATAAATCCCAAGAGGTAGTGAGTGAACCTGAGAATCTGAAGGGAATCAAGGAGTCTGGAACAATCCAGAGCAAATCCAAAATCCTCCTGATTTCCTCCCACGTTTACAGTCTCCATGCTTTGAACTTCTCAGAAGTCAAGCATTTGTCCAGTGCAAATAGATACACTTGGTGAGATGTTTCCACCTAACTAGGTCAGAAGTTCTGGCCAAACTTCAAGTTGTACATATTTTTCTGGTTGAAATGCCCATTATTTCCATGAGTGAATTCATCTTTAATTCCCCAGTTTCACACATGAATAGATTTACTTGACAGTACCCTGAAGAAGAGCAAACTTGACTTGTAAGTGAGAAATCTAATAACAACCGGCTTTATTCTGGTAAAAACTGAGGGTCATGCGTACAGTGAATGAGAAACGGTGTTTTTTCTCTTCATTTCTGCCCTGTGACTCTAGACCCCACTCTGTAAAGATTACTATGGTCTTGCATGGGGGAAGGGTGGGGGTCACTGATGGCAGCACAGATCTTGAAATGAACTGCAGTCTCACATCTGCCTTGGCTATGTCCTCCCAGTACCCACCTTGCTTGTGCTGTGATCTGTCTGCTTTGATATCTTTCTCCCAAAGAACGATAAACTGATCTTATTTAAATCTGACACTCCACAATCTGACACATACCTGTACCAAGAAGGTTTTTGTTGAATATTTGTTAATGAATGGATGAATATATGAAAGGAGAAAAACTGTTGTTTTAGAAACTGAAAACACGTCTAGTAACATGTGTTATTGAATTGGCTGGCATGTTTTCATATAGGAACTGGGCTGAAATGACATAATATTTAACTGATTTGTCTTTGAACACATTTTGGAGATGCCAGGTCTAGGTCAGGAAACCTATGGCAAAAGAAAAGAGAGAGGACGAGGAGAAAGAATAAAGAAAAGGAGGCAAGGGCAAGAGAGAGGACTTGGAGTTTGTGACTTCCTAAGTTCTTTGTGGAGGAGAAATAGGAATGAACTTCATCTATTGATCTCTCTTAGAAATTCATGGTGTTACCAAAAAGGGGAACAAAATCTATAGAAAGAAATTATAATGAAGTACTTTGGAGAGGAAAGACTAAACAAAATGCATGTTTTCCTTGGAAAAAGAATGGGACTCCCTTTACCAATGGTTAACTAAGATGGTCTTTAAGATGAAGAAAAGAGGTGATGCTCAGGGGTTACTCCTGGTCATACTTAAGGGACCCTATGGGATGCCGGGAATCGAACTCAGGTCAGCCAAGTGCAAAGCAAATGCCCTCTCTGCTGTGCTGTCACTCCAGCCCCAAAGATGGAGTTTTCTGGGCTGCGCTGTAAACCTAATCAGAGGTTTGCAATGCAGACAACAATCCTATAATTTTCATAGAGTAGATGCCAAGTTAGGGCCAACAACCTGTTTGATGCAAGGGATAGGTTCCCTGTCTTGAAACCGGTCAGGTAGCAAATGCATTGTGCATTTGTAATAGAGAAAATTAGAATTTTTGTAATAGAGAAAAAGCAAAAACTGTAAACAGCTAAGTGTCTCATCAGGAGGTGAGTGAATAAAAATGTGGTGTGTCTTTACAATGAACAATTGATTCATCAATAAAAATTATAAGCTAGTGAAACATGAACAACAAAACAATTCTATGTATGTTATCCTGCACAGAAAGAAGTTAGACCACACAAATAATTCTGATTGTTAGCAAAAAACTCTAGAAAGACAGCCCAGTCTATTGTAGAGAAAAGGAGTAAAATGACCTCTCGTGTCCAGGATGTAGAGTGAGAATTTACCAGAGAGAGAATGGAGAGGGAAATTCATCATAATGGGAGTAAGGGATCGGGGGGGGTGCTTATAAAAATGTTTAAGTTTGGGGCCAGAGTGTTCATACAGGTGCTTGGCTTGCAATGCAGCCAACACTGGTTTGAATTCCTGGCACCACAAATGATTCCCTTAACACTATCAGGGGTCTCTCCTGAACAATTCAGGAATAGCCCCTCAGCACCACCAGGTATGACTTAAGCCATCTCAAAAATAAATGAATAAAATTACTTAATTTTTATGTTTGGAAATGACAATAGTTGTGGTTAGTTTTATCAGATTAGCAAAACATCAAAACTTGCACATCAAATGGGCAAACGGGGTATAGAAATATAGTATAATGGGTAGTTTGTTTGCTTTGCATGGAGCCTGCCTGGGATTTGATCCCCAACCTTCACCCCAATACTCATCATGTGTGAGCCCTGAACACACAGCCAGGAGTAAGCCCTATGCACTACCAAGTTTGGTGCCAAGACAAATAAATGAGTATATAATTTTATTACACGGGATCAAGTTGAGTTTTATAAAGAGGAGTGTTTTCTAAAAACAGACTTTTCATAATTTTACTAAAGAGTAATGAAATTTCAGTTTTCTCTATTACAGCCATGTGCATTATTATCTTTATAAAATGTGAGTGGCTTACAGTGTTCATGAAGATAAGAAGATAGAAGATATAGGATCCCTAAATAGTTCACAGTAACTCTTATTGATGTTTGGGACTGAAAAAGCCCAAGTATACTGAGCATACTCTGATGATTCCTATCCTCTCTGCACTTGAGTTCCTTACAAGTTTATCTAATTCCATGGGGAAGCTGCCTTTCTGTATCAGTTGAGTTGCTCATGGAGTCCAGTCTCAGGAAGAGCTTGAAATGGTATTTCCTTCACAAATTTCAGTATGTATTATAAGACCTCACTGAAAAATATCAACAGCTTTGTTTAGCTTTCATACAGAAACATTATGTCTTTAACAAGGGGATGTTTATTGCTTTGAGCATGTACAGGCACCAGAGTGTTTGAACAACTAAACATCATCTTAGTCTTATAGGAGCTGGAAGATCAGATGACCAATCACTCTGCCAACATCATTTTTTCAGTTTTTATCTGAGAGGACAAAGTTGGGGATATCAGAATTAATCAGCTCATTGCCTGACAAATGGAAGTCAATGTGATGGCATCTTGTTCTGGGAAAAGGCTTTATTGTGAGGTTGGTTGACTGACAAGGAGGCAGAAGCAAAGCTCAAATCTGCTTCTTCAGTCTCAGGTAATGAAGAAATGACTAATTCTGACTGGTGGATTTATGAGCAGTCGGGTTTCCAGAGTGTTGTAAGATAGACTCAGGTGGTCTGGTTGGTGACAGATGGTTGCATTTTGATTCTCCTGATGTCTGAGGTCATCTGAAAGACAGTCTTCCATCTTTTGTAAGTTTATATGGCTTTACAACCTGAAACACAATTTTATTTGCTATTATTAATAACAGCTATTAAGGGAAAGAATGACAAATGGCAGGCAACATATTCTTATCTTGGTCTCATTTGAAGAGGAACCTAGGAAGTTAAGTTTTTTTAAATTCCTGATGGTGATTCTTGCATAAAACTAAGGACGAAGGTTATCTCTTTAGAATTGGACATGGGTTTGGCTTAGTTCTAGCATTAAAGCAGCTGGTGAGCACTCTGCAAAGTCCCTCAATTTCTCGAGTCTCATATTCCTCTTCATTTAAATAGCACAAGGACTAAATGAGATGATGATTGCCAAGTACTTAGGATGGAACGTCATAAGCACTCAATGTTCAAAATGCCCAACACATGAGCAAGATAGAAAACAAGTCAAAGAATTTGCCTTTGTTCTACAGGATACAGTGTGATTGAAGTGTTTCAAGCAGAGGAGTGACTATTTTTAACAAACAGATAAGGTCTTGGATCCTGCCCCTCGAGGTGTTGCAGGTGTGGCTGCGGTGCCCAGCTGCATTGGCAGGTGGCAGACAGGAGACAGGCATGTCTGCACCCAGGGCTCTGCCCATGGGCCCTGGATGGTTGATGGCCTGACATCGAAAAGTCTGGGTCCCCTGGACTGAACCTAGAACCACGGCAGAGCCTGGAAAGGTACCTGTAGTGTATTCAATATGCCAAAATCAGTAACAATAATGGCCCCCCATTCCCAATGAATGGAGACGTTACTGGCACCTACTTGAGCAAATCGATGAACAATGGGAAGGCAAGTGAAGTTACAAGGTCTTGGATGGAAAGAAACCAAGCACGGAATGGAGAAGAGGAAAGATAACAAATATACCTTCTAGCTTGCTAGTCTGTCTTCCATTTAAACCTAAATATCCGGGGCTGGAGCAATAGTCCAGTGGGTAGGGAGTTTGCCTTGCATGCGGGCAACCCAGGTTTGATCCCGGCATCCCATATGGTCCCCTGAGCACTGCCAGGAGTAATTCCTGAGTGCAGAGCCTCGAGTAACCCCCTGAGCATTGTCAGGTGTGACCTAAAAAGCAAAAAAAAAATCCCTAAATGTCGGGCGCTCCGCGGGTCCCCGACAGTGCCGGGAGGCGAAGTTCCCTTCTACCTCCGGCCGGCGAGGAATGGATGAACACTCAGGGATCCGATGAGGTTTTAAAAGACTTTACTTATCACAGGTTCAGGCATACAAATCAGCAAAAGGGAAAAACCCGATGCTTAGGATTCCAGGCTAGAACCCCAGCCACGTGTAGGCCAAGATGGCGACCACCACGTGTATAACTTCCAAGGGAAAACGCTTACAAGGCGAGATTCCACCAGGAAGAAGAAGCCTGGGAGAGCGGGAACCGGCTAGTTTATACCCCCTGCAACTCAGACCTTCCTCCCATTGTTATGGGAAGCAGGGAGGGTCAAATGCCCTTAGGTAGTCCCTCCCTGCATCTCACCTAGGGCCTTTACTGTGCTAATGTTTTGAGCTGGAATGCCTTTGAAATGTAGAGAAGGGGGTTTCTGAGATGGCAGGTCACTGTACCAAAGATCAACACCAATGCCAGTTAAATATTTCTCCAAGCCTTCACAAGTCTCCTCTACTTCATTGTAGTTTTATATTTTATCAGGGAGCCATGCTTGTTTGTTTGGAAGCAAACAGCATTTCTCTCTGGTCTAATTACTTAGGTGTCCTTACGTGGCCAGGCTAATATGCTGGTAAGATCTAGCTAGTCCCACGATGATTGTGATAGCATGGGAGAATATTTATACCAGCTAGTACAGCATACATGGTCAGATAAACTGCCACATTTAGACTACCCCTTATCTACGGAGTGATTTTCGGGGGAGGCAATCCAGAGCAAATGCAGCGGCCCTTAGGAGTCCTGCAACACCTAAATATGCGGTTGAGTGTGACTGACTACGGGATAGTACTGTTAATCTAACCAGCTTGATTGAGAAGACTGATAAAGATTCCATTCCTTTTGGTCTTCTGATAAATGGAGAAAGGGATGTTTGCCAGTCTAGGAAAGGGTTTTCATTCTAGGTGCCAATGATCTAGCATCCTCTGAAATTAGATGTAAAATGCCGTCTATTTTCCTGGAAGAGGGTCTAAAGCCCAATCGTAGTTTAAAAGATATTCAAGACATACACATCAGTTAGCTGAAGATTGAAATCCAAAAAATTCAGATAAAGATGATCTTATTCTTTTGGCTGGCTCATAAAAAGTCCCAAATAAACTTTCATGAGTATTTAAAAGGTGAAAGCTTAGCAAGCATGCTTTTAGTTTCAGTAGGCACAGAAGGTCATCGATAGCCTTCTTTATTTTTATTTTATATTTGCTGCTGTTGTTTATTTTGGTGATATGCCCACCAGTGCTCAGGGCTTACTTTTGACCCACTGCTTAGGGATCACTCCTGGTGGGGCTCAGCATGCCATACATGGTGCAGAGGATTGGCTGTATGCAAAGCAAGTGCCTTACCCAATTATAGTACATGTCTGACTCTTACACCCTTCTTTAAAGTGCATTTGTGAAACTTGTTTCTAGGCAAAGTGCATGTAATCCTGATTCTTGCCTCTGTAGTCTGTAGTTTTTTTAATTTTAATTGAATCACCAATTATTTTATTACTTTATTTAATTGAGTCTGAATTATTTAAATTGAGATGCACAGTTACAAAGTTGTTCATGATTGGGTTTCAGTCATTAAATATTCGAATACTCATCCCTCCACCAGTGCACCTTTCCCACCACCAATGTCCCCAGTTTTCCTTCCACCATCGCCCACCCACCACCCGGCCTTGGCAGTAGTAATTAAAACAGCATGGTATTGGAATAAAAACAGACCTGTGGACCTATGGAATAGAATTGAGTATCCTGACACCCAACCTCAAACACCTGATCATTTAATCTTTGATAAAGGTGCAACGAGTCTAAAATGGAGTAAGGAAAGCCTCTTCAACAAGTGGTGTTGGGAAAACTGGGCAGCGACATGTAAAAAAATGAATCTGGACCTTTGTCTAACACCATGCACAAAAATCAGATCAAAATGGATTAAAGATCTCAATATCAGACTTGAATCCATAAAGTACATTGAAGAAAATATAGGAAAAACCCTCCACGACATTGAAGCTAAAGACATCTTCAAAGGTGAAACATCACTAACAAAGCAACTAGAAGAAAAGATAAAAATATAGGACTACATGAAACTAAAAAGCTTCTGTACCTCAAAAGAAACAGTGACTAAGATACAAAAGCAGTCCACAGAATGGGAAAGAATATTCACCCAATCCATCTGATAAGGGGTTAATATCCAGGATATATCAGGCACTGGTAGAACTTTACAAGAAGAAAACAAACAACTCCATCAAAAAATGGGGAGAAGAAATGCACAGAAACTTCAACAAGGAAGAAATTCGAATGGACCAAAAAAACATATGAAAAAATGCTCATCATCACTAATCATCAGAGAGATGCAAATCAAAACAACAATGAGATACCACTTTACACCACAGAGACTGGAACATATTCAAAAGAGCAAGAACAACAAGTGCTGGCGTGGATGTGGGGAAAAGGGGACACTCATCCATTGTTGGTGGGAATGCCGGCTGGTACAGCCTTTCTGGAAAACAATATGGACATTCCTCCAAAGACTAGAAATTGAACTCCCATTTGACCCAGCCATACCACTCCTGGGAATCTACTCTGGGAAACCAAAAGTACGCAGCGGAAACACCATCCCTACTTTTATATTCATAGCAGCATTATTCACAATAGCCAGGATCTGGAAGCAACCAGAGTGCCCAAAAATCGATGACTGGATAAAGAAGCTTTGGTACATCTACACAATGGAATACTATGCAGCTGTTAGGAAAAACGAAGTTATAAAATTTGCCTATAAATGGATGCACATGGAGAAGATTATGTTGAGCAAAATTAGCCAGAAGGAGAGAGACAGATACAGAATGACTGCGTTTATTTGCATAACATAAATATATATGTATATATTATGATACCAATATCCAAGGTCAAGTGAAACATGTATCAGGAGGTCTTGTCAAAGGTGGAAATTATCACAAACGTGTGGGAGTCAGGAAGCTAGGTAAGACAGAAAATGGAACAGTGCTAACAATTGTCATGGGTACTAATGCCAACCTAGAACTGAGCATTAAATAGAGGCAAAAGATACACATGACAACCCTTTAATGTATGTTCTGTAATCCATAGTCTGGAGGGGAAGGGAAAGAGAAAGAGAAAGAAAGGGAAAGAAATAAAGAACCTGCCATGGAAGAGGGATGGGGGAGGGGGAGGGAACCGGGGATGTTGGTGGCGGGAGATGGGCACTGGTGGCGGAACGGGTGCTGGAACACTGTATAACCAAAACCCAAATATGAACTTTTTAATTGTATATCTTTGTAATTGTAAAAATAAAAAATAAAAAAATAAATGTGTAAGCTAAAAAAA